>JBBMKE010423529.1:0-10776 GCA_037834125.1 Lippia alba | reverse complement strand
AGAGAGAGAGAGAGAGAGAGAGAGAGAGAGAAAATTACATCTAACTACCCTATTAGATAGGTTTATTACAATGTAGTCCACATTTATTCAAAAATTATAATTCAATCCCTGAATGCTATGGACCGTTTGTGATCCCTCCATTCTGTTAAAATTCTGTTAGGTTCAAGTCTATCCTTCCATTAATTTAATGAATAAAATAATAAATTCATCCCTACAATATACATATTCGAACAAAACGATACATATGTATTACACATATAACTATGTATTCCTTGGAGATCTAACGTAACCCTAACGGAATAGAGGGATCACGACGGTCCATAATATTTGGGGACTAAATTGTAATTTTCGAATAAAGATGAATTGCATTTAATTACCCTATCTTAAGTCAAATGTAATTTTCTGTATATATATATATATAAAGTAAAACTTTAAATTCACATATATAAGTATACACCACGCAAGCTGCCATTTGGCAAAATTTTCTTATGCGGCAAACACATTTTGGCCACGCGGGAGTCAAAGACACGTTAGAAACGGTTTTAAGAAACTGGAGCGGGTTTTCGGTGGGTTTTAGGGTGTCCGACAAAAAAAATGCATTAAATTGTAACTTTTTGGGAGAAACGGGGTAGATTTGTCACCATAAAATTTATTGTACCAACTTTGCTGAAAGGGTGTAGTTGGTATACCATTTTTGCAATTTTTCCTTATAATATTTGTTAGGGAGAATTACATCTAACCACCCTGCATTTAGGCCTAATTACAACGTAATCCATCATTATTGAAAGATTACATTTTAGTCCCTAGCTTTTAGAACCGTTTGTGGTCACTAGGGTTCCGTTATGTCATTTAAAAAAATACCCTGATTTTTTTTGTTAAATTCATAATTTGTAGGGATCGTTCTGTTATATTTGTAAACTTTAGGGATAATTTTGTAATTTTGGTCATATATTCATTGTAACACTCATAAAACTGTAAGGGGCATAAGTATATTTTACAAATTCCGTTAAGGGACCTCAGACCAAACAAGATTTATAGGGACTAAAATATAACTTTTCAATAATGATGGACTGTATTATAATTAGATATAAATACAGGGTAGTCAGATATAATTCTTCCTATTTATTATCATTTTAATTGAAAATTTTACGTAATAAAATAGGTTTTGCAAGCGAATAGCAACACATTTTTAAATGATTACTTATTTTATTTTTATAAGTAATTAAAATTGTTATTAACGAAAAATAATTGCAATCGAAATTCGATTGGAAATCGGTCGCATGTAAAATTCGGAACTGATATGCGATTACAAAATTTTCATAAAAATAATTTTGTTCAAAATTTTGCAACCAAAAAATATTTTCTGAATTATTTTTAATGAGTTTGTAACTCAAATTTCGGTTGCATTTCAGTTGTAATTTTATTGTAACTAATTTTGCAATCGAATTTTCTATTGCAAATATTTTGATTGATTTGACTATTTTTATTCTTTTTGCAACCGAATTAGCAACTGAAACTCGATTGCAATTCTTTTGCAACCGTATTAGTAACCTTATTTTCTATTGCAATGACAATAAAAATGTTGATCGTTCAAATTATTTTTTTAAGCTGGTATTGTAACTGAGGTTTGGTTGCAAAATTTTTGCAAACGATTAGGCGATCAAATATTTGGCTGCAAAGCCAAATATGCAAATTTTGATTTCCGATTGTAAATTCGGTTGTCAAATCCGTTAAATTTACAACCAAACGTTTCCATTGAAAATTTTCGATTGCCAAATTCATGTTTTCGTGAAGAAGTTAAAGGAGTGAGAGTGGTGTATTTATATTTTATAGGACAAAACATTATAGCTTTTGGTCCTATGTTTTATTAATTATAACACATTTAATGCGAATTTACATATTTGATTGTATATCGACACGTTACTATTTGTTTTTTAAACATTTGGCCCCGAAATAAAGAAACTAGAGGAGTGAGAGTGGAGTATTTATAGGACCAAATGTATTAAAATTAGGAATAATTACGAACAACCCCTTAAAATATAACGAAAATACAAATTTTTCCTTGAAATTTGGAAAATTACGAACACTCCTTGAGATTTACACTCACTCTCACAAATTGCTCAATCGTTAATTACAAAGTTAAAGTTTAATAACGACAGTAAAATTATTTTTGACAATTTCAATTCTACCCTCATGGCGTAATATTGTAATAATAATACTAAAAATATGATCATATATTTTTAATTTAATTAAATTTGAATTTTTTACTTTGAAATTTTATAGTTTAATATAATATTTATATTTTAGCAATAAGTTCTATAAATCGAAAATAGATATTTCATACATATTTATTTTTACAAAGTATGACTAAAAATTATAAAATTTACCTTATGTTTATGTTCTAATTTTACGCATATTTTGCATAATTTTATTTCAATTTATTCATTTGAAATAACAAATTTTTTCTTCAGAATAACAAAACTATAAGAAAGACACCAATATCAATCCATGTATTATAAATTCACATGAATATCCATAAGAGTTATCCAAACAAATATTTTAAGATTTGGTGATCTCTAATGCTTCTGCCTTACATACAAATAATAACATCTCAATATAAAGATGCATGTCCAATATAAAAAATAAAAATAAAAATTAGCACTCATAAAATCTAGGTTTGAAATTAGTTATGTCACAAAAATACCAAATATCATTAAGTAGCATTCTTTGAAAAAAAAAATGCAAGACAATAACAAAACTCAAGTACTTACATCAAACCCTCCAAGAATTTTAATACTTGCATTAACCCCCTTATCTTTGGACTTTTATTCCATATACACCCTTGAGTTTCAACAAATGAAGGATAAATAGTAAAATTGCATATTCTATTAATTTTAATTGAGTAAATAACGGGTCAAGGGGGAATTCATAATTTCTCAAATCTTAAGGTCGAATCCGTATTTCACGATACCAAAAGGGGTTGTTCGTAACTATCCATTAAAATTATAGGATCAAACGTGTTAACAATTAATATGGGACCAATATGAAAATTGAGACTAAATATACGGAAAATTACATTTGACTACCCTGCTAGATAGGGTAATTACAATGCAATCTTTATCCGAAAATTACAATTTAGTCCCTAACTATTATGGACCGTTTGTGACCCCTCTATTCCGTTAGGGTTCCGTTAGATTCCCAAGTACTGCATTGTTATATGCATAATACATAGGGATCGTTTTTGTTGGAATATGTATATTGTAAGGATGAATTTGTTATTTTATTCATTAAAATTAATGGAAGGATAAACCCAATCCTAACGGAACTTTAACGGAATTTAGGGATCACAAACGGTCTATAGCATTCAGGGATTAAATTATAATTTTCGAATAAAAATGGACTGTATTGTAATTACACTATCTAGCAGGGTAGTTAGATGTAATTTTCCCACTAAATGTACTAAAATTATTGGACCATGTATTAATGTAGGATCAAAATTGAATTTTACCCGTACTCATAAATTAAAAATGCAATTGTAGAAATGGAAATTGAGTTATCGTTTATTAGAATACTAACGAGCATATATACAAAGAGATTTCTATGAATTACAAGTACCGTGATCTTAACAACTATCTCAAGATAAACTAGAATACAACTACCGTAATCATATCTAGTATCTCTACAAGAGTTCTTATGCAGGCCACTCCCCCCTCAATTTGAACCAGAGTGAGGGCCAACTTATCCCGAAAAAAGCAAAAAAGATACTTGTGAAGAGACTTAGTCAGAACATCAGCCACTTGATCATGTGCCGAGATGCATTGGACATAAAGTTGTTTCTTCTTAACCAAATCACGAACAAAGTGAAAATCAATTTCCATATGTTTCGTACGAGAATGAAAAATAGGATTCGCTGTGAGATAAGTGCATTAAGATTGTCACACCATAAATGCGGAACCGAAATATCCTTGAACCCAATCTTAGTTAGCAACAGGCGAATCCAGACCAACTTACCCGTTGTTATTGCGAGGGAGCGATATTCAGCCTCAGTAGAGGAGCAAACCTAGTAGTGGACTTGCGATCATCAATACGACCTCCCTGGTCAGCATCACAAAATCCATGAAATTTCATAGAATTTGTTGTAGAAAAGAAAATACCGTGATTGTCAGTTGTCTTTAAGTATTGAAGTATTCTTTTGATAACAGTACAATGATTTATTGTGGGACTGTGCATGAATTGAGAAACCTTGTTAATAGAGAAGGAGATATCAGGCCGAGTGAATGTTAGTTACGGCAAACCACACACCACAATTTAGTAGAGAGTATCATCATGAAAAGGCGCACGATCTCCAGAAGCTAATTTGTCATTACTAAAGCTAGGAGTGGAAATATCACTACAACCACTCATTCTTGTTCGTTCCAAAAGATCACACGAGTATATTTGGACTGATGTAAAAAAATTCCTTATTTCCATATAGCTTCAATACCCAAAAAATAATTGAACTTACCAAGATTACGTATTGCAAATCGGGACTCCAATTGTACAATTAATGAGTTGACAAGTGAAGCATGTGATCCAAGAACCACAATATCGCCAACATAAATCAAACAAAAGAGTTTCTCATCTCTACAACAACTAAAGAATAAGGTGGAGTTGGTATTGGAACTAGAAAAGCTAAATTCCTTTAATGTATCAGTCAAGCATTGATTCTAATGTCGCGGTGCTTGCTTCAAAATGCAGATTGATTTTTCCAACTTAAAAACATAGTTAGGAAAATTTGGATTAACAAAACCAGGAGGTTGAATCATACAAACATCCTCATCAAGCCTCCCATGTAGGAATACATTAGAAATACCCAATTGATTGATAACCCAATTATGAGACAACGATAGAAAGTAGAAGATGAAAGTCGTTGGCTTAACAACCAGACTAAATGTATCATAAAAATCCACCACAAGTCATTGATGATAACCCTTAGCTACCAATCAGGCTTTATGTCGCTCAACAGATCCATTAGCCCGCGTTTTGTTCTAAAAACCACTTGCAACCAACAACATTCTGTGTGGGAGAAGGAGGAACAAGATGCCAAGTAACAATACAAATGAGTGCGTTATATTCTGCAGACATAGCTTCACGCCATTGAGGGAACTTAGCAGCCTGAGTATAACATGTTGGATCAGGTGAAGTAGAAGTCACCGTTGATTTTGAGAGGAATAACTTGGGTTTAATGGTCCCAGTTTGGGTACGACTAACCGTTAGATGCACATGAGTTGAAGCTTGAGAATTATGATGATCTGAAGAAGAAGAAGAAGAAGAAGAAGAAGAAGAAGAAGAAGAAGAAGAAGAAGAAGAAGAAGAAGCATGCGACATGACTGTGGAGAAGTTGACGCTGAGATTGAAGGTGGCCTATAAGGCTCAGGTGCTGGTGTGAATGGTGGAGGTATAGCATCAACATTTATGGTTAGTTACGGTGGTGGAGGTTGAGGGGCAGCACACACATCACCTTTTGCCTGAAATGGGAAGAGTTGTTCATCAAAAAGAACATGGTGTGAAACATAGAACTTATTCAAGGAATAATCAAAACATTTGTACCCTTTATGAGTTCTACTATATTCAAGAAAGACACATGGTTGAGAACGGGGAGTTAGCTTATTCTGAGTACGGACGCAACCAAGGATAACACAAACAATCGAAAATTCAAAATTAACTATAATCAGGCTTAGCACGAAATAAAATTTCATATGGCGTGCGATTCTAGAAATGTGGGGTGGTAGTCGCTTAATGAGATAAATAGTAGTTTCAAAAGCATAGACCAAAATTTAGTTCTCACATGAGGACAAAACAAAAGAGCTCTACCAGTTTCAGTAATACACCTATGTTTTCTGCGCACCCATTTTGTTCAGGGGTATGAGGACATGAAATTCGTTGTGTTATCCTATGTGAACGTAAATAAGAGTCAAAGCTTGAAACTCCCCCCTCCCCATCAACTTGAATTTGTTTAATGGAACAACCAAAATATTTTTCATTAACTATACGGAATTGTGAAACACATCAAGCACATCAGAATTATTTTTTAAATACTTGCTGAAATGATAAAAAAATATAACATAATATCGAAAACCATCAGCTGAGATTTCAGGTGCCAGACCCCAAACATCTGAATAAATTAGATCTAAAGGGCCATTAGCCGAATAATCAGAAACTGGAAAGGGTAATTTATGAATTTTACTAGCAACACAAGTTGAACACAATAAACTACTACTCTGACTAGGAGACTCAATATCACTAGAAAACAAAATACGATGGATAGTTGAGGTAGATATGTGCCCAAGATGTGTATGTCAATTACTCAATACCGCAAAATAAGATTAAATAGACGACTTGGATGGGAAAGCAGGAAGACTATATAATCCATCTTTACTCATGTCTTTGTATAGTGTGGCCCTCGTTGCTAAATCCTACACATGAAAAGAATAAGGAAAAATTCCACAGAAACATCTTTAGATTTACAAAGGAACTAACAGACAGTAAATTTTGGGTAGTAGTAGGAACATGTAAGACATCATCTAATTGAAACGAACCATTTGGAACATGCGAGGATGAAGAACTAATGTGAGAGATGGGCAATTTTGATCCATTACCTATCATGATTTCTTCAGGACCTTGATATTTAGAATGAATAGCAAGGTTATCAAGATTGGCAGTGAGGTGATGTGTGGTGCCTTTATTCATATGACATGATTGAGTAGGTTAAGCAGAAGCACTTGCTGTTAGGAATAGTGCCCTGGAAGTAGTTAGTGCGTTACTTATTCCTTGTAAAATTATAAACAATCTTTGAATAATAAACGAAATGATTTTATTCAGAGGCATCACTTCTTTATGTGCTCTTTGTCTGTTAGGGTAGACTTTATATTTGCATGCTTTGAACTCCCCTAGTCCGAGATGATGTCAAGAACTTTGCCTTTATGGGAAAGCGACATGAAATAAATTCTTGACTCCATAAGCGAGGATTAGAAACTTCTCCAAGTCAAGAGTCCGAAAGACAGTGCGAGTGTCGACGTAGACTCTGTTGAGACTTGCTTATGTGATTATGTCCTTTTGACAGATCACTAGTTTCATGAAGTGATAAGGCGGTTCAAACCTCCTAGGATTTTCCTAACCCTAGGAGAGTTTTTTGCTTGCTCACTAATTAACTAATTTAATTAGTTTATTTTAATTAGAAAATAAGTCTTTGATTTATTCTCCAAGTCTTTGCAAGAAAGCTCTCTCTCTCTCTCTCTCTCTCTCTCTCTCTCTCTCTCTCTCTCTCTCCTACATTAGGAAGTTGGACTTTTCAACTTTCCTAAAGTTAAAAGCTCATTTTCAATAAATAAATTAATTTATAATTATTTATTTATTAATTTACAACTTGAAAAAATAATCTAATAATTAATTCATAATTAATATTAGAGATAAATTAATTAATTACATTTAATCAATTAATTTCAAGAAAAGCTCGAACTACAATTGCACACGTGTGCAATACACGTGCGTGCCACGTGTCATTGACACGTGGCAATCACGCCGTGTGCATGACCCGTGGTGGGGAAAATTCCCTCTTCGATCAACATATTGATCTTTCATTAATCATATTAACTTCCTAACAAAACTCCTCATATTCTGGCATTCGTGTGTGACCCTTTAGGTTTATTATTCGATTAGTAGTGACAGTAAATAATTAATTCGCGTAATTAATTATTCACTTCACATATCACACGATCGTAATCTAGCAATGGATGTGTGACCCCTAGCCGAATAACGAATTTAATCGAAGAACCTTTCATTCAATAACATCTTGTGAATAAGATCCTCCTACACTTCCATCTCTCAATCAAGAACTAAGGCATGGGAATATTCTTAGAGCCTAAATATTCTTGATCTTTACAAGCCAAAACAAATATACTACACATTTTCAAACTCACTACTCCGATTCATAAATTCCGAAATAGAATTGAAATAAATGCTCGGCGAGTACGAGCTTCCAACCTACTTCTCAGAACAGAACAAAACTGCAATCATAAACATAATTCCCAACTCCGAATGATGGAAGAATCTGCATATTCTAACCATCCATACATATACAAACCCCCGAGAGGTAGCTAGCCTACTACGGGTCCTCCCTGGACAACCAGAGGCATCAAAATATCACGCCTTCCTTAGCTCCCGAGGTCGCGCGTGATATCTTGGGTGGAGACTATGCACAGGCTTAACCTCGACGGTCCTATACCGTACCGAGGGCTCCTTACCCATAGCTCCGTTGAGCTCACATAACAAAAACATAAACAGAACCAATCTTTCATGGTTTAGCTCACAACAGAACAAAAACTGAACAGAATTTACAGAAAGGCTCATATATACCTATATAATAACTTTTCCCAAATCAAGCTTGTCTCACAAAGTCATAAACATACTAAATCCAACACTTAGTTACATATACGTATAATAGGATCGCATACGGGGCAAGAAAACGTCACATAAAGGTCTTAGGTCGCTTAGCTATACAAAGGTCCTAGCCTCACCTTGTAGAAGATAGCAAAATGTGTAGTGAGCGTGAGTTCTTATGTCTCGGGCTCATCAACAGGGTCCTCATCTGAAAAGAAACACAAAGAAACCCGAGACTGACCACGACATAAAAAGTCAATCATGGGATGCATATGCTTATCATACATATTCACTTACTTTTCAAAAAGTCACATAAAAGCACCCACAAACACATCTTATGCATGCAAAAGTCGCACGTATCAAAACAAGTAAAAGAAATGTATAAAAATGTATAAAAAGGACATATCAAAGCATTTAGAGATCAAAGGAATTGAACCGCAAAAGTCGAAAAATCCAAAAACGGACAGTAGCATCTCACGCGGGCATTTGGTGGCTTAGTTCAAATCCCAAACGCCTGTTTAACATGCGTCTGTACCCAGGTTTTGCTTCCCAAATGCCGTTTCCATTTTTCAAATAAAATCCAAACGGGCGTTTGGATTGCATCTGTAAGAAAAATTGGTTCTCAAACGCCCGTTTGCAAAACAAGAGCAAAATCCAAACAGGCGTTCAAAAACCTACTGGAACAAAATTCCCTTTCCAAACGGCCATTTCATCTTTCTTCTTAAAATCCAAACGGCCGTTTGCATTAGGAAATTTCAAAACTGCGGTCAATCTAAACGGGCATTTGCAAAAACAACGGGAAGGCCAAACGCCAGTTTGGCCTGGATTTTATGGGCAAACACTTGCAGGAAAACAGGGGTTCAATCCAAAAACTCCACAACACTCAAATTGGTCCGTCCCAAAGAATCATAAACCTCAAATATAATGCATGATACATAAATACATGCATATGCAACAAGAAAATCAAGGAATGAAGCCATGGGATTCAATCCCTAATCTAATAAAATGATGATCAAGTTTAGCTACAAGCCAATTATGCCAACACCAACCAAAACTAAGTCATAAATGCATCATATGCAACATATAGCACTCATACTTCAAGTCTAAATCAATCCTAATGCATGCAAGTGACCAAAACTAAGAAAAATGCACTAAACCCTTACTATTCATTCATAAGCTCAAATCCATATATGCAACAAATTCATGAAGAAATGTTCAGACGGGTAGATAGAGAATCTCGTGGGGTTTTTGGAACTTACTTGGGCTCGAGAAAAGATGGAGAAAGGAGGGAGATATGGCTTCTTGAAGATTGATCAAGGGTTGGCTTGCTCTTGCTCTTCTTCTTCTTCTTCTTCTTCTTCTTCTTCTTCTTCTTCTTCTTCTTCTTCTTTTTTTTATTCTTCTATTTTTGGCTAAATGTGGGAAATGAAGAACAAAGAAAAGGGTTCAAGGTATTAAAGGGCTGAACCGGTTCGGTCCACATGGGCTCGGTTCGATTATTAGTTTTCCCAATTTAATTGTTTCGGCATTACGTGGTTTCGAGTTCGAATATCCGAGAATCTAATTAAATAAAATGTAATTAAATTTAATTAAATGCAAATAAAATCACATGATTCACATAATTTCAAATAAAATGCATACTTAAATTTAAATCGCATAACTACCTGTCGGCTTTGAAATACGGGGTGGTACAGGTTGGACCCTCTGGAATTGTAATTTCGGGCTTGACCCGTTTATTTTTAATGAAAAGTTATTTCAAGTTCTCATACAACTTCTGGCTCGATAATGACCCAAAATGCTGGGTCGTCTCTCGATCGTTTGTGTGTTTGAACTTTCAAATGGTAAGTGTAATGACACTTAGATTATTTAATGAGATTCACGACATAATTAATAGGGCTCTAAGTTAATAAGCGTAATGACACTTAAAACTTTAGGAATGGGTTCAGATTGATTGAATTTTAAGGCGAGCCCGGATTGACTGGATTAATCTTAAGAGGTTTGACCTTTATTAAGACAAAAGGGATCCAGAATGACTGGGATCCTTACTTCATTACTGAAATGGCATATAAGCATGAAGATTTACAAAGAGGGATGCAGCTTAAATATAAAATTTCTTTAGATTGTGTGCATTCCAGGATTTGGGGATAGGGTTGCCTTCTATATCTTCCAAGTGGTAGGCCTTGTTGTAGCCCATCTCGGACACGCGGTATAGACCTTCCCAGTTGGGTTGTAGTTTACCCACGTGCTTGGTGACTTCAACCTTTCTAAGTACCAGGTCGCATATTTGGAAAGCTCTGGGTCGAACCCCTTTGTTATAGCTTTTGGCGACCGCGGCCTTATATTGTTGCTGGCGCTGGT
>JBBMKE010423519.1:0-10776 GCA_037834125.1 Lippia alba | reverse complement strand
GAAGTTGTTAAGTAGCGGAAGAATTATGGAAATATATTGAAAAGGAAAGAGAATATATGAGATGATCTCAAAGCACATGGAAATTCTAACTTAGTCGGTGAGTGTTTTACACTTGTTCTATAATTGGTTGAAAATTTAGGAAGAATAATAAATTAAATGTCTTTTAATTGGTTGAGGCCAATAGAGTTAAATTTAGATTAGAAATTTTCCAAATCAAATTAAATTACGTGATCTCTAAGATTCATATGTTGCTTTGAGTTCAAGTGTAGTTTAAAGTTCATACACGTTAATTAACGGAATTACAGAACAACTGCTGCTATCTTAAGCGGAAAAGAATCCTTGTGGCAAAGGTTGAATCCCCAACCCCAAGGGCCCCCCAAACCCCGCCCCGACGAAGCAAGTGGAAAGAGGTAAATCAGGTACTCAGCGGCCCGTTAAGGGGGAGGTGTGCTCCTCACTAGGTCTGCGAGGAGCCCACCCTCAAAGTTCAAATTGGACTCAAGAATAAAGCTCCCACACTGCAGTCTGTGGGAATCGAACCGTGCACCTTGTGGCAAATCTGCCCCTCCAGAACCAACTGAGCTACGATGATTACTATAAATCATTGACGAGACATGTTTATACGCGTAAATGTTAAAATTAACATTACATTTAAGTATCCTCATATAAAGTTTTTTTAACTCATCTCATTTTAGATTCAAAACTTATTTTCTCCCGTTACATTTACATTTTAGTGATAAAATAGAAAAGGTTACATTTGACTACTCTGTTAGATAAGATAATTATAATTCAATCTATTTTTATTCGAAAATTATAATTTAATCTCTAAATATTATAAACCGTTTGTGACCTTTATTCCGTTATGGTTGGACTCTATCCCCAAGTACTGCATTGTATATCTATAATACTTAGAAATCGTTTTGCTGGAATGTGGATATTGTAGGGATGAAGTTTTTATTTTATTTTATTTTATTTTATTTTTATTTTTATTTTATTTTATTATTTTTTTTACACACGCACACCCAAGCGAGGATTCGAACCCAGAAATTTTTTATTTTATTTATTAAACTAATGGAAGGACAAAACCTAACCCTAATGGAACCTTAACGGAACAAAAAGTATCACAAACGGTACATAATATTTAAGGACTAAATTAATATAAATTTTAAATAAAGATGGACTGCATTGTAATTACCATATCTAGTAGGGTAGTCAAGTAATTTTTCCTAATAAAATATGAGAAAAAATGCTTATATTTCCAATTATATATCTCTAGTTTCTCTTTTATCGCGTTCCACATTTTCATGATTTACTTCAATGTTAAACTATATTTAAAAAATGAACAATTTTCCAATTTTTTTAATTTAAAAAAAATTCTAAGTTGTGAGTAAAATGGTGAGTTTATTTAAAAAAATATTAAAGTAAACCATAACAAATTGGAGCAAATTTCAATTTTTGAAACTCTTAATAGTGGACTTTGCAATATTTTCGTCTAAGTGGGCATACATTATTATTACTTTGATTAATCATAAAATGAATCTCGGTGCTGGTTGGTGAGGTCTTGGCATTATAAGAAGTCCACTATTGATCAGTGGGCATACATTGAGTTCAAGTGTAGTTTAAAGTTCGTACACGTTGTTAATTTGGGGATTTGGCAAGGGATACAAGAATTGATGAATGAAGTGGTGCTCACCATTAAACTACGACACTGAAATCCATTTAGACTATGGTGCTGCTGTGTTGAGAATAAGGAGACAACGCTCGTATCTGAATTCATGCCTAATTAGGTAAGATATAATTTATTTTGAACATATTTTTGTATGGGGAATGTTACAATCAAAATTAGCATATTTCTCTTTTCTTTCTTTCTTTCTTTCTTCTTTTTTTTTTTGGGCATATTTCTAGAAGTCTAATTTATATGAAATTACACTAAACAACTAGAAAAGCAACATAAAATCAACATGCATAGCAACATATAAACATTGTATTAGATACGGAGACGTGATTAATATTGATTTGGTTGAATTACAACCAGAACCAGATTAAGATTTTCTGTAATATTCAAGTACATTCATTTCATCTCCCGTTGAACACTGTGACTGTGAGCTCATTAATTGATTGTCCGATTTGGCTGATGCGTTCAGTCGACTCGACATAGGAACAGTTCCATTTCTCAGCAAACACTGGTTGCTCAGGTAGGGGTAAATCCTTAATTTCAGCGTTGAGCATTGACATGACCGTTTGAATAGTAGGCCTGTCCACAGGTAATTCTTGGACACATAAAAGGGCAATGTGAATGCATCTCATTATCTCTTCCTGGACATTTGAACTTGCTATCACATGATCCGCAAAAGACACTCCATTGTTTTCATTCCACGTTTTCCATGCCCGAAAAGACAATAATATGAACAAATAATTAGGTTTGGATCCATGATTATTTCCTGAAGGATTGAATTTGAGGATATATATATGGCTTACGCATCCTAAGAGGCTCAAAGACCATTCTTCATTATAATAATGTGTGTTCCTTTTTCCGCTCACAATCTCTAACATCAGCACTCCAAAACTATACACATCAGATTTTTCAGAAAATTTGCCATCCATTGCATATTCTGGTGCCATATATCCACTGCAAAATCAATCAAGATAAGTCTCGTAACATATATGAGAAAACTTTTAGAACTCATGATTGTGGTCCTTGTGGATACCATATTAATTCACTTACTAGGTTCCAACAACTCTTGCGGTATTGGCTTGATCTTCGTTGCCTCCAAATATTCTCGCCATTCCAAAGTCTGAAATTTTGGGGTTCCAATCACCATCCAGCAAAACATTGCTTGGCTTGAGATCTCGATGGATAATCCTCAATCTTGAATGCTTGTGAAGGTACAGGAGCCCGCGGCCAATACCATCAATTATACTAAACCGTTTCTTCCAATCTTGAATTTTTTGTGATTGATGGCTTGGAGCTATTTATAGAGAACAATATTTTATATCATAAAAATATTCATATCTTGCTGCTGTATTGCAAAATCGTATTAGATTGAGAATGGCTGGGCTTTAAAATTTTTAACTTAACTCACCAAAGAGACACACATCCAAGCTTCTATTAGGCATGTACTCATATATCAAGATCTTCTCGTCTCCCTCCACACAACATCCCATAAGTCTAACAAGATTCCTATGTTGGAGTTTGGAAATTACTATCACTTCATTCATAAATTCTTTCACTCCTTGTGCTGAAACTGCAGAAAGTCTCTTCACGGCAATTTCTCTCCCGTTCTCTAGTTTTCCCTAGGATTGACAATAAGTAATTTAAGAATTGATATTCTGAAAACTATGCCAAGATGCATTATAATATATAGAGGAAATGGAACATGCATTTCTTACCAAGTAAACGGGACCAAATCCACCCTTGCCAAGCATATTGTCATTGTGAAAATGGTTCGTCGCATTTGCAAGTGTCTCAAAAGTGAACAATGGCAACTCTTCTATGCTAACTTTCTCTGATTCGTCTCTCAACACAATAGCAGTTGAATCTGTAGACGAGCTTGTTGTTGCTTCAGAAGTATTTTTTCGTCCCTCCATGACTCCTGATTTCCCTTATAAGAAAGATATATAATCAGGTTAAACAGATTGATAACACTCAAATACATTTATCATAAGAAAACAGAAGTAATTCTTTCACCGCTTTTCTTGGCCATCCAGTACCAAACAACAAAGATTGAAATGGATATGCAAACAAAACCCGCCATTATTGGGACTATGATAACGAGTTCTACCCTGTGGTCGTTATCTGGAAAACAGAACGAAAATAAGATAAAACAGAATTTAACACAAATTACCAAAACAAGAGATAGAGTAACTTGGACATGTAAGATTAAAATAAGTCAAGAAACAAGAACCAGTGATAGTATAAAACGACAGTGCATGTGAAAGCTTTTAATATTTCACTAATAATGATATAAAATCAGTATAAAGACAAGTACCTAATTCTGAAGATGCCACACGAATGTAAAGATCTTTCTGAAGGCCAGAGGGCTTAGGCGGATCAATAAATCCCTTAGTGCAGAACTGTTGAGTATCAATCAATTCATTTCTCCAAATAACGCACTGAATAAGCGAATCATGAGCATAAGCTAAGCAAGAGCAACTCCTCAAACATCTATTTCTACATTCTTCTTCCCTTCCAGCTGGGAAGGGTTCAGGAAAGTCCGGCAACTTCACATACTGCATCCTGAAAAACCCGTTATCTTTTCCTCCACCGCCGCTAGAATTATTGCTTTTATCACACTGCAACGGCATTTTCCTCACGCATCCACTTGTCCAATTACCATTTCGCCATTCCTTTTTATTTAAGGGCTCGAATCCCCTCAAACAAGAACAAATAGGGGAATTCTGAGCATAGCAGCTGCCGAAAGGTCCGCATTTTCCATAATTATCACATTCACTTTGAGGGGCGTACCATAGGGTATCCCAACTCTTCTTCTGACCATTCCATTGAGTTTGCACTACACTTCCAGAAGTATTCAGAGTGACTTTAATCAAGAATCCTCTCCCTTTATCATTCGTAAGGGACAAAATCCCTGATTCATTCTTCAGGGCGATCTCGTATGCGTCTATGAACATAGAATACCAATACCGGGCTCCAGAAAAATACAGTCCGTTCCAGGGCCCGACTCTCCAGTGAGGCCTACCATTACGCCACCCGAAAAGTTCGACCATCTTCACACCTCCAATACCCAAAGTAAAGATTCCAGCGTCTGGGTCCGTCCATTTTTCCACGAGGATAATGTTAGTTATGTATGAAGACATGATTTGGGGAAAAGCTTTTCTGTTATTGCTAGAATTCTGAAATAAGAAATACACTGTACAAACCTCCTAATATACACGAACCAATGCTAGGCTAATAAGAGAAAGTAAACTAGAGAATAATTACAAAATCCCTGATTTACAGATTTCCTTTCTTAACAGATAATACCAGCTTATTGCCCGTATTCGTGTTGTCAATTAGCTTCATACCGGGCAGGAAAACATCCGTGGGGTGTGCGAAACTTTCCCACATCACATTTCCTGTCCTAATGTCGCGGAGGACAAGGTTTCCGGTGTCCTCGAGTTGGGCAGTGGCGTTTCTCGGAACATTTGTGGTGTTTGTGGACCAGACTGTGTCGTTTCGGCCGTTCTTGAGTACGAGGTTGCCGTCTGCTGAAATGGTTACAGTGCCTGAAGAGTCTCTGAGAGGACTGCCTCTGTTTGCAACCCATGTTACGTCTCTTTCAGAAAAGGCGTAGGAAATGGCTAAGTAGCGGTTGGTGGTGTTGTCGGGGCTGAAGAATCCCAATTTGAAAATCCGGCCAGGAGAGACGATGTAATCGGGATCCTGGAGCGATAAAATGGATGTAATGGTGTTCGTTTTCAAGCAAAAACACTGGAAATGGAAGCACAGTGTCAGGAAAAGGGATTGAAGAAAAAGTTGAAGGATTTTGATGTTAACCATGGTTGTTTGCCCCTGGAAGTGGTTAATTAAAAGATATTCTGCGTTTGCAGTATATATAAAACAGATTTTAGAAAGCCGAACTCAGTCGTGTCATCGGTTGAACTCGATCGTTACACATCCTCCTGTTTTCTTATGAACACTCAAGTAGAAGAGTTGCTTGAGAAAAGGGTTGTTGACTAGAAGTAGAAAACGATTGAGGGGGTTGGTTGAGAAAGACTTGACCTGCTTTGTCCTGGATAATGTTAGTCAAGAGGGGGAAGAATTGAAATTTTTATCAATCGATGTCCCAACAACAGAACTAGAACGATAAACTTTATACATAGAGATTTATAATGGTTCACTTATTACAGTTGTGGAAATATAGATTGGTAAGCTAATCCACTACGTAACTGATTAAACTTAGAATTTTCTACGAAGATATTTGCCAACAACACAAAGATACAAAGTACAAAGCAAATTGGTATAATGGTATCACCCTCATACTTATGTGACTAGATTATAATACCAATATTAAGTAACTTAGAACTCAAGCAAGATCAGCATATTATGAGAATAAAAGAATTTTGTGCGTCTAACAAAATATATATAAATTGTTCAAATATTTCAAATGAACAACTCTGATCTCCTTGTGAAAATTTGAACTGTTTGAATTTTGCCAGCCCCAAGGCAACAACTTTTCTGGAGCTAGCAGTACAATGAGAGAGCGAGTCAAAGAGATGTCAAGTACTTGGCAGTCCCTTCTTTAGGCAAACCTGCAGATAAGACTTAATTTCCAATGCCCAATTTAAATTGAAATAATGCAAGTTTAGTCACAATCATTTTTTAATACACTTGTCCTTTTAATAGGTTGGGTTCGACTAAGCAATGTTTGGATTAGAATTTTTTATAGAGACACAAGGCTCAAACGTAAAGATAAGCCTTTGCAAGCTAGTCCAAGCTTTTTGTCTTGCAATCTATGTCACCACATATTTTTATCAGCATTACAAAACATATACTATTAGCACAGTTCTCTTTGAGCCCATCACTTTGCTACATGTGAGTTCTGATTTTAAAACTAATTCAATAATGTATGTGTAAAATTGCGAATGTTTTCGCCAAGCGTGCACTATTTTTGTTGTTAAAACCAATTTAATTAATATATATTCACTGTACTTTTGTTAAAGATATTTTGAGGAGTACTAAATTGAAATAACTAAGTTGATTAATTAGGACAAAATGTTTGTTTTAATTCTACCAGAAAATGCCCTAAAGGGGGTGAGGATGCACAAATCCAAATGATTATGTGTGAAAACCCCAAGATTGAGGCTTCTCTCTCACTAGTTCCATTTTTGGACTTGGGACAAAGGCGTTTTTTCTTTTAACTTTTTTTTTTATATATAAATAGGCATTTTTTCTTTATAACTTTTCTTTTTATATATAAATTGAACTTGATTATGAGTGATCAAAAATCAAACGGAGTTGGTCCAAGTGATTCGAGGGTTTTTTCTCTAAAACTATGTCCCGAGTTCAAATCTCTGTGAACACTTGGTGTGCGAAAAAAAAGTATTGATCAAGTCACAAATCAATTGTAGTTAGTAATAAATTATAACATTTAGATTTTGAATATGCTGAGCTAATAATTAAAAATTTAAAATATGTTGAATGGTTCAACCTCCCAAGTCCCATCAAAAGGAAATGCCTTTTAGAAGTTGTTAGTCATAAGGGACCAGGTTTAGAAATTAGAAGTCCGAAAATAATGGGCAATTTGCAATTCTCGACTGAGCGGCAAAAAATTCTTGTTTGGCTTTCTATTTGATGCCAACTTTTCAAATTGATAAGATTTTATCAACTTTTATGTATAAATGTTTTAGTGTATCAGTGCACAACTCCGAAAAAATCTAACCAAAGGATTAGAGAACAGTGATAGAAGCTCAAAAAATGATATGGATAATTACCCACATCTCCTTGATATATGAGGAAAATAAAGATTTTTTTTTAAGATTTAAAAAATTAATGAATAATGGCGTGTGATCTGACATCATTGCACAATCATTTAAAATTTATCTATGTGGATAGGTACCGAGCGGTGTGGGCCCGCGGAGATGAATAAATGGCTTTATTCAAGCAGTAATAGGTTCCCTTGCTAGGGGACACACACACACATTAGAAAAAAAATTGGCACTTTTGATGCTCAAGTCAATAAAACTTTTGTGAAGATTTAAGTGAGTTTAGAAAAGGATAATGATCAGAATCAATGTTTTCAAAATCGGACCGTAGGTCGAACCGATAGGCTCACTGGTTACCGGTTCAACCGGTTCGATCGGTTCAACCACCGATCGAACCGGTATGACGTAATAAATAAATTATTATTATTTTATTTATTAAATATATGATATATATTATAAATATATAAAATAAACTTATAATTCTTAATATTAAAATAGAAAATAATATTTCTTTATTACATTTAAGACACAAAATTATATTATATCACACAATACCACATTTAACTTTACAAAAAATTTATATAATGTTTCAAAAATAATAATAAAAGAAAAAGGGAATTAACTTATATTATATGACATACTTTTACCCACTTAAAAACTACCAAAAGCCCAAGGCCCAAAGGAAAAATTAGACCAGAACATTGAAACCCTATAAACGGCTGCTGCGCCGCAAACAGTTCATTTTTTGCTATCATGCGGCAAAGTTTTCGTTTCCTTCTTCTGATGATTTGTTTTAATTTATCAGGAAATCATGCCGTAGTATTCGTTTCTTTCTATCCTTTTCTTCTGATAATTAGTTCTAACTTCTCCTATAAATATTTATTTCATATTTTGGTTAAAAAATCATCAAATAATCATGCCAACTCTCTACCTCTCTCTCTTAATCTCTCTCACTCTAATACCCACCGGAAGAGTGAACTTATGCCACCTGAAACGGAAGAACACAAAAGGATCCTGCATGAAAGGGAAGAACAGAATTGGGGAAGGGAAGAAAAAAAAAAGGCTTTAATACACAAACCGGCAATCCGGTCCGGTTTTCACCGCCAAAATCGGCCGGTTAACCGGCGATTTTGCCGGTTCCACACCGGGCCGAATCCCACTGGTTTCGGATGCCAAACCGGACCGGACAGGCCACCGGTCACCGGTTGAACCGATTCGACCGGCCGGTCCGGTCCGATTTTCAAAACACTGATCAGAATTGTTTAGTTGCCCAAGTTTAGGATTCCGACACTCAAATCAATAAAACTTATGTAAAATTTTTAAGTGAGTTCAAAGAGAGAACGATCACAATTGCGTACCAGCATGATCAAGCTACCATAACTTATATACGAGTAAGGCAAGGGCCTTTTTGTAATTCAGTTGTATGTAGGTACAAGAGATGTTGCCTTAGATACGTGACCTAATGGGAGGATATCAGTAAAAAGCATCCGTAGGTCTGCAAAAGTAGGCCAAAATGTGGTGGCAACTTGGTACTATTGAGTACAGTGCATTAGAGTGTATGGGGCATTTTCGAGGGGCATGACCCTCAAAGGTTCGAGAGGGTGTCTGGCCCTTAAGTTGGTCCCCTGGAGTATTAGTTCGACAGATGATCGTTATGGAGGCCCACAGGGATCGAGGATGTGACCATAAATTTTGAAAAGACAATACGACAATAGGCAAGGCTTTCTACAATTTGGTCAGCAAAAGCAACTAAATATTGGATCATAGCAATGTTTGTATTCTTTATTGATACAATACCTTACATGGTCACAAATATCAGTAACTTTCACTGATATGGATCCAGACGTCGTGGTGTAGCAAGAAATGAAATCCAAAATCATACCCAAATATGTTATTTCATTATCAGTCCTCTAATTTTCTTGTACGATATGGATTTCTACGCAATACCCAAGAAAATCTAATTTTGTTATCATATATGGGCCTCAAAAGCAATAGGAAACCCAAAGAAAATTATAGTTCTCTTGCGGATTTTTAAAATAGCATGAAATTCCAAGAAAACTCAACAATTTCTCAGGAAGTTATGTATATCTCGTTTCATGCTTAATATACAATATGGTGTGTTTATGAGGTATCATTTCTTAAGAGCAACACCCAATCTTAATATAAATATACATGCGAGATACACAACTCAATCATGTGCACATAAAATAATCATTAATGAGTCAAAAGTAGTCTCGCATTGAGTGCATGTAAGATATTCAAAATGGATATATATTTTATTCGCATTATGAATGTAAACAAATCACATAGATTAATACGCACATTATAAAGCTAAGTTGCACCACGTATTCTCTTCTTAAGATATCAAGAGATTGACATAACACATTCATGGAGAAACATTATCATCATCATAAAATAAATATAAGAAATATAAATGTACTCCCACTAATTAAATAATCTTCAAATATCAACAAAAATTATGGATATCCATCAAGAATTAGCCACTAGAGACAAAATACACTATGCTCCTCAATAAATAAATTAAATGTGACTTATTAATCAAAATAATTGTTTTCATCAAGTTTCTTTTATAAGAAACCACTTATTTAGATAAATGAGAGTTAATCAAAAAACACAAGTCTAGTATTTGGTGACGTGTATTTTTCTACTCAATAAAATATCAAAAGCCACAGTGAACATTCAAAAGTCCACTTTCAAAATATTTAATTTCTCAAACCTACTAATCAATATTCATATGTAGGTTATATAAAATACTAATCTTTCTCAAATTCTAGTAAAATAATAGTAATGATAGTCAAGTCTATTATTTTCAAGATATTTCACTAAAATAATAAGACATTCTAACAATTGATATATGAGTGTCTCCAATACTTGGCCAGTAATTAGATAATGGTCAACATCGATTAAGAAAAGATCTTGTTCCACATCAGTCATTGTATGTTTCAATTAGTCTATAACAAGAAGTTTTATTCACAATTTTACAAGAAATTAGTAAAAAAAATTAATGTGTCCACATTCACCCCCTTTTTAAATAATTTCCTTGAAAACAAATTTTGATAGAAACAATTATGAAAGACTCCCACACATCTAGATAAATTAAACACTAATATGAGTTCATAACGGTATAAACTTCACCATCTAGATGAGTTAAAAATTGAACCAAAATTAATTTGATAAAAAAATAACGATTACTCCCCGAATATTTAATAAATGTAGGATATCTTTATCAAAATAAATTTTAAGACATCTGCTAAATTGTTAGGAATAGTGCCCTGAAAGCAGTTTGTGCTTTACTTATTCCTTGTAAAATCACAAACAATCTTTGAATAATAA
>JBBMKE010423511.1:0-10777 GCA_037834125.1 Lippia alba | reverse complement strand
TTCTGCTTCAAGATTTTCAATTTATTTTTTGTTAAAAATATTTCGTGAACACACACACAATCTTGCTTTCGGGGGACAACAGGAGTCGTAGAATGGCGCCGGAAAATTGTAAGCGGAAACTTTTCATCCACTACGTAAGGATATAAAATTTCATTTTTTTGGCAGGGTAAATTTTATTTGAAACTTAAATAAAATGCATAAATATATAACTTACTGGACTATGTTTTTCAAGCCAAGATGTGAAATTATGTCCTTCTACGTATGGATCTCTGTGGAAGAAATCTGGCAGCACTGCATAAAATCCTGCATCTGCTGCTCTATCCGCAAGTTCCCTTTTTTTTTTTTTTTTGCAACAAATTAAATGAATTAACAATAATTCTCAATAATCAATATATATAAATAGATCATGGCCGGCATATACATCCTAGAAAAGCATTTCAAGTGTCTTTACGTAACGTACCTCAGACGGGGATTTCCGTAACCTGGATGCATGTATCGAAAGAGGAAAAAAATATAAGAAAAGAAGATTAAATATTAAAAATATATGTATATATATAATTATTTTCAGTGCTAGCATGAAAACATGAGTTTAGCAACGAAATTCGAACAAAAACATTAAGCATATATATCAAAAACATCTGAGATCAAAATGACGGAAGGGTTGGATTTAGTTGAGCCACTAATGTAGCTGTTGAGGCCTCCACTATCTTCAAATTTTCCTGTTTCAAAAACTTTATATTATAACAGATCATATTATTATAGATTATTATTTGATTAAAAGGAAGGTAAATTAGTTTAATTTATATACACAAACTTATGAATGAGAAATAATACCTGCAAATGCGAAAGCCAAACCAAGCATGAGGAATAAAAGAAAACATTGTGAGCATGGGATATTGCGACCCATTCTGCAATTTTTGACAAAGAAAAGAGATTTCAAACAAACCCTTTGAAATTTCAAGGTTTGTACATCTAACTTTATAGGGAGTTCAGTTGAGGCCTTGGTCAAGCTTCGATTGATGTCCATTCAGTTGACAAGTGTATTATTTATGTTTATCATTTAATTAATTATTCTTCTTAATATTTTATTAATTATACGATAAATACAAAATGATGGGATCCTTTCTTTAATATTAATTTGACCGGCTTAGGTTGAAATTAGAATTATACTATTAGTCTATTTTACACGATTTTCTCCACCATCTAAGTCTGAAGCCAATAACGAGTTCTTGTACCTAATTACAATTAGGTATATATATTTAATTTGTGGGTGCATTTTTTTTTTTTTTTTTGTATTTGTTGCGTAATCTATTCTGTAATGTTATGGAGTTGATATTAGTTGGGTGAAAGGCATTTCACCCCTATACTTATCTAGTTTTGCACAATGCCCCCTAAAAATCACTTAAAAGTGCTATACCTTAATAAAGAGAAAATATTGAGCACTTTGCCCCTAAATTAATTTTCACAATTTGATTAATTAAATCAAGAACATTTTTGTGTTTTTCAATTTTGTTTGCACAATATGCAGACTGACTATGATTTTCAACTTTCAAGAATGTTTTTCTTATGCAACTTGTCATTTATTAGTGTTTTCATGGATCTAATTGATGCATAACTTGTGTGGAAAATTTTTGGATAACTATATATAAATCGAGAAGATATTAAAGCAATTCAGTTTTATTCTAGCTACTCACCGTACTGTAATGTGATCGGAACTTGCATAATTAGAGAGATTTTGTAATTTTTTTCACTAGAGCAACACAATTATTCTTTTGGTGAAATCATAACACTGATGAAATAAAATAAAATGGAGTTTATCTTGTTAAGGGTTTTTTTAATTAATAATGTATATTTTTTTATGGGAAAGAAAATTAAAAAGCACAAAAATGACCCTTTAACTTAATTAATAAAATTGAGTTACCTCATTTTTTCGGCTGAAAATCTTGTTGAAAATTAATTTAAGGCCAAAGTGCTCCAATAATTAGAGATCAAACTTAATTAATTATCAATATTACATATGCAATAATGACAAAATTAAATATACCATTCCACATGTTCAATTTTATAAATAATAAAAAATGTTTGATTATACTAATTATAAGTTGAATAATTGACTAATCTATATCTATCTATCTATTTAACATATAATATATAGGGCGGCATATTTGTTTAGGATTGTATCAATTTTGATTCAATAAAATTTTATGTTTTCTTTTGTATTTTTTAATTCTTTAAAAATTATTTCTTAATTGGTCAATTGACTTTTTGAAATATTTAATATTTTAAATATTTATCTAATCACACTAATTAATATATTAATCTCACAAATTTAGAAAAATCCAGCTAGTAACATTTTATTTATGTTAAGAAATTTTATGCATATATTTATATAAATATATTTAATATATTTTTCATTGATCAAGGAGATTATTTTTTTTAAATTTATTTTTAACAGATATGCATGCACAAAATATAATAAAATACTGAAATAAATTAAGAAAATTCTCACTCAAAATGTGGCTGACATGACTGATATTATAGAGATAAAATTGGTTGATATTATAGAGACACAATTCTTTTTACTCACAAGATTTCTATGACATAAATTTTGACATAAACATCGAATATAACTCAGATAATCTATTCTTTGATTTTCTTTTTTGTTTGGTCCTATTACTTTTTGATTATTGGATATGTTCTTATACTATATATTATAAATTACAATGATAATGGTTCATAATATATCTGATTGAGTCGATAATCAGGTTGTCGGGCGCTCGAATGGTAATCGACAGATCACTTAGAATTTATATTGCGAAGGATCGTCGACAAGATGTAGAGCTACGAAAAGAAGATAAACGTGAGTTGAAGGCAACCTGAGATTGGTGGGGTTTGACCTGGTGTCGACACTCTAACACTCAAGTCAGGTATCGATCTAATGGAAAGATTCGATTAGACTTAAGGTGCAATAAATGTGCTTACCAAATATCATTAATGACGGAAAATTTAGACCTCATAATTAATGATAGTTTTGCTATGGTTATCCAGGTGCATTTAATGCATCCCAAGTATTGTTCAAAGTACAATTTAGCATTTAATGCCCACGTTCGTACTTGGTGTTAGAGGTAGGGATGCAAATGAGCCGAATCGACTCGCGAGTCTAACAAATCGAGTCAACCCAAGCCATTTGTTTCTGGCCCGTGGCTCAGGCACGTATATTTTAATAAAGAAATAATATATTAATTTATATATATATATATATATATATATATATATATATATATGAACTTTAACTTTTTTTTAATTATCATATATTGATATTAGCCAAACCCTAACCCTAATACTCGCACGCCTTCTATGCTCCGGCAGCTGCCTGCAGCTGACGCCACCCCACCGGCGGCGTCTCAAGGGGATGAACTAATAGGCCCGCGGCGTTCATACGCTGCAGCGGCAACATCAACTGTTAAACAGCCTGTTATTCCGCGGGTTGGAAAGATTCACGTCTTCTCCAAGGATGCGAACAGAAAATCATACGGAGTTGTCACAGAACGAAATGGGATCCCACATATTCAACTTTCCAACGAGGAGATAGATGAGTTATCCAGGCCTTTTAGGTTTGCTTTAATCGGAAAATTCTCGCACGGATGCCCCACCATAGCCCGCGTTCATGAACTTTTCATAGAACTTGAACTCAAAGAAGAGTTTAAACTAGGAGTGATGAACATCAGACACGTCCTAATCAGACTAAGCTGTGAAGAGGATTATTCAAAAATCTGGTTACGACGTATCATCAACTTTGATGGCTACCCGATGAGGGTTCTCAAATGGACACCAACATTCAATCCTAAGATTGAATCTTCAATCGCTCCGGTTTGGATTAAATTACCTTCCTTGAAGGCTTAGTTTTTCAATCCAGACATCCTTCATGATATCGTTAGTCAGATCGGCGAACCTCTAGGTTATGATGAAGGAATATTTGATTGCAATCGCCCGGATTACACATGAGCGTGTGTGGAGCTGGATCTGTTAAAGCCGTTAAAAACAAAAATAAGTATAGGTTTTAATGGTGGGACTCTTATTCAACCGGTTTTATATGAGCGCTTGCCAGCCTATTGTAGAAAGTGTTCTAGATTGGTGCATGATAAGAAGGATTGTCATGATGTGATAAACCTAAAAAATCAAGATGAACAAACTGATCTCAGGAATGTAATACAAGAAAAGAGGGAAGCAGCCGCTAATACACTCACAGAAGTTTTCAAAGTTAAGGGCTTACAATCCCAACAAAATGAAAAAGGTGTAGAAAACAGCAAACAAAGCTCTGCCAAAGGGCTAGTTTGGAGAGAAAAGCCACCTGAGAAAGAGAAAAATAATTCACAGACGAGTGAAGAAATTCAGGCTGATTCAGGCAAACAGGACCACATCCAAAACCTGGAGACAATACATGAAAACCCCTTGCATGAGAAACCCGAAGACGATCAAGCTATTGAGGAATCCAGTTCTGGAGAGGAAGATGGAGCACAAGATGGCAGCGAACCAGAAGCAGACCCCCCAAACGTAGAGAGAGATCACCCGAAGGACCTGAAACAGCTTGCCCTATATAACCCGATAAGCTCTGATGGGGAGGAAAATAGTGGTTTCACACCAGTGACTCAAAAGAAAAGGCGGGGAAGACCACCGAAAAGTACCAACATGGCCTCTAAAGGAATGACTAAGTCGTTGGCCTTAAACACAGGTTTCCAATGATAGAACAAAAGATGATTTGGAATGTTAGGGGAATGGGCAAACCCGATCATTGCCGCTCTCTTAAAAAATTATGTATTAAGAATAATTTTAAATTTTTGCTGTTTTAGAACTCATGATTAACTTAGTTCCTCATGTTATGTGTCGCAAATTTTATTTTCATAAGGTTATTAACAATGTTTTTAATCATATTTGTTTTTTTTTCTTGCGAGAATATCAACGTGGAGGTTCTCACCGATGATAGGCAATACTTAGACATGCAGATAACCTCGAGAACAACAAAAAAATCTTATTTCTTGACTATAGTTTATGCTCGCTGTAATACGGTTGCTAGAAGAGACATCTGGGAGCAGTTTTTACAGCGTGAAAATAGTACTGTTCCCTGGCTAATTGGAGGGGATTTTAATACTGTGGTTTCTTTGAATGAGGTGAAAGACGAGCGGGATCTTGATTACCAGGCAATGACTGAGTTTGGGGACTTTATCACAGAATGCGGACTTGTAGAACCCCCTTTTGAAGGCTCTCCGTTAATTTGGACGAGCAAAAGAGTGTGGAAGTGACTAGACAGGGTTCTAGTCAATGAATCTTAGTGTGATTTGTTTGAAAACACGATTGTAAAACACCTGGCCAAAAGTTCTTCGGACCATCGCCCTTTGCTGATCAACATGAGGAACAACATACCATCTCATCCGGTTTCATTTAGGTTCCAAGAGATGTGGCTTCGCCACCACGACTTGAAGCCAACGGTCATTCAAAACTCGAACCAACCCATAGAAACTACTGGTATGAGGAAGTTGGCAGACAAGCTTAAACGACTTAAGCAGCACCTAAAGGCCTGAACAAGAATATATTTGGAAACGTCTTTGACAGAACAATGGAAGCAGAGAAAGCAGAGCTAGAAGCTGAAAGGTATTTTGAAGCAAATCCCACTGATGATGCGCTCATGAAGTGGAATAAAGCTATAGCCGAATGAAAACTTATTTTGTCAATGGAGGAGGACTTTTGGAGGCAGAAAGCGGCGTGTAAATGGATAGAGGAGGGGGAGAGAAACATGAAGTATTTTCATTCCCTAGTTAAAAAGAGAAGGTCGGGAGCAGGATTAATACAATTCACGAAGGGGGAGTCGAGTTACTTGATCAGAATTTGATCAGAGAGTCGGCATGGAAGTACTTGGAAGATCTTCTTAATGAACCGAATTCAAATCAAAGGCCTGTTTGGAGTTTCGGTCCTGTACAAAAAAAAATCTTAATGCGGCTGATAATAATATCCTAGATAGAGTCCCTACTACAGATGAGATAAAAGAGACGGTTTTTTACCTAAATCCTAACAGTACGGCGAGCTCGGATGGTTTTAATGCAAAGTTTTATCAAGTGTTCTGGGATTATATTTATCAAGATGTCTGTGAAGCTGTATTAGATTTTTTTAATGGAGGGACAATGCCAAGGGCATTTACGGTCACCACGATTACTTTGATTCCTAAAAAGGAAAACCCGGCACATTGGAGTGATTATCGTCCCATTAGCTTATGCAATATTTCATACAAAATTATCACTAAGATTCTTAATGCTAGGCTAGTGAACTTTCTCTCTAAACTAGTTTCTAACAATGAAAGTGGTTTTGTGCTGGGAAGGGTTATCAGTGATAATATTCTGCTTGCTCAAGAAATGGTTCATGCATTGGATAATAAGAGCAGAGCTAAAAATGTGATTCTCAAGGTTGATATGGAGAAAGCCTATGGCAGGCTGAATTGGGAGTTCTTAGAGAATATGTTGCGTGCCAAAGGATTCTTGGAAAAATGGATAGCATGGATTCAGAAGTGCATAGCAGGGTGCTGGTTCTCGGTTCTTGTTAACGGGAAATCCTCCGGCGTCTTCAAATCAACTAGGGGTATCCGGCAAGGGGATCCCTTGTCACCCTCTTTATTTTTTTATTGCTTCTGACTATCTATCTTGTTTGCTCAACAGGCTCATGGTGGATCAACCTAGAGCTAGGTTCAAGACGTCGGCAAATATGCATGTGTCCCATCTTGCATATGCTGATGATATCATGATATTCACTAACAGCCACCCGCTCTCACTTCAGGGAGTTAGCAATATAATTCATGATTATGAATTGTTATCTGGTCAAAAAGTAAATATTAACAAAAGTGTTTTTTTGGTAGGAAATTATGATGCTGCTTGATAGGTGTCGAATCCGTCAAATAAAATAAATAATCCGATTCACATCTAAAATTGGGTATAGTGCAAACGGGTCGAATCCACAGAGATTGGTTGAAAGTAATTCTAATTAATTACAAAAGAATTCACTAAAATTAACGAGTAAAAATCGGGGGTTTAAGATTTAATAAACTAATTAACTACTTAACAAATAAATAAACTAGATTAAAAACAATAAATCACGTAGAAGTTGGGTTTTGATAAACCAGCAGGGAAAATCAATACCTAGCTAGGAATCACAATTTAGTTTAGGACATCGATCATAGATGCAAAAATAAATTCAGTTATTCAAATAGACTAGCTATAGCAGATAGAGACACTTGACTCCGTCTCGTTTTCTCTTAAATAATAGAATAACCTAGAGACATTCGACAGTTATTCCCTAATCAACTCACAACCCCTAGAGACACTCGACAGGATTCAATGAGTCAACAACATTAAGAATCAAGAAAACAGTAGCCCGAATTAACCTAGTCATGACACGTGCAAGATTCAAATTCGATTATTAACTCCCTTAGTGAATCAGGTTCGACTTTACGACTCCTTATCACTAATGCACCACTAATTATCTATCAAGCATTACGTATATTTCATGCAATCAAGAATAGCAACATGCAACAACCTACTTAGATGATCCGGCCACAATCACTTAAGTAAATAAATCACAATCAACACGACACTCGGAGAATTAATAAATACTTGAACTAAAAACTGAATTATAAACTCTAATTAGGTCTCACGATGTCAAAAACATAAATCGTAAATTCCTAACTAGGTACTATGAAACTAATTACTCATAATCCTAAAATACGAAAATAAAAATATGAAAAACATAAAAAGAATGAAGGTTTCTCGAGTCGCTGCCTCCAACTCTCGCCCTTAGTTGCTGCAAATTACATGAAAAAGTGTATGAAGTCTGTTCCCAAACATACTCCCTAGCTGTGAATTTATAGCTACCAAAATCCACTAATCCTTGTCCAAAAAGGATTTAGATTCTCGCCTAAACTTGCTGCACAAGAATTCCCTTTCAATTTGATCACTAAGTGAATACATGCATTGGCCAACACGCCAGGCCCAAGACTCCAATAAGTTAATTCCAACATAGACTCTTTCAATTAATCCCATGAAATTCCCGGCCCATCTCAACAACAAAGTATCAAACTTTGGAAAACAATTGTTTGGCCTCCAGAATTCATACACGATGGCCCACATAAATTCGGACCAAATCCAATTAAATGCAAATTAAACACTTCAATATTAATCACCAAGGTCCGCACTTTAATTCCTTCCCATGCATAAATCCCACGTAACAGGTTCCTTCATAGCCCCAATTCGAATTCTTGCCAAATCCAGCCATATTTAGTCCAAAATAATATATTCAAGCATCTGCACCACTTAAACATGAAAATCCATTAAGAGCATCAATATATAATAAGTAAGGCTCTAAAGTGCCTTCCCAGGGATACGAAAAATAGGAAATTAACCGCGTCATCACGCCTGCAGCAGCAGAGGTGCAACGTACTTTTGGTTATAGTAGAGCGCATCTCCCTATAAAATATCTAGGTTCCCCCTGTATAGGGGACGGAGGAAAAAGAGTCTCTTTGACGGACTTATCGGAAGAATCAGATATCGTATAAATGGTTAGGAGTGCGCTTATCTCTCTCACGGTGGGAGGCTGCAACTTATCAAATCCATAATCTTAGCCTTACCTACACATATCTTCCAAATCATAGAGCCTCCACTTTCGGTCCTGAATAGGATTGAGATTATGATAAACAAGTTTTTTTGGGGATCACGGGATGGCAATAAAAAATTACATTGGACTAGCTGGAAACGTGTATGTTTCCCAACAGAAGAAGGAGGTCTCGGTGTTAGGTTACTTGGAGATGTGGTACGAGCATATTCATACAAGCTTTGGTGGCACTTTCGCACCAGTAACTCTCTTGGTCGAACTACATGAATACTAAATATTGCTAGAGTGGGCACCCGAGAAATGCTCCTGTTTTGAATACTCATTCTTCGGTTTGGCAGCGGCTATGCAAAGTTAGAAACTATAGTGAACCGGAGATTTTTTGGATTATCGGATAAGGCAATATTTCGTTTTGGGAAAATGCAAGGTTCCAAGGAAGAACACTAGCTTCGGACAGAAATAGAGAGTTAGGTAATGAGAAAGTAAAAGATTTTTTGGAAGGTTGAACTTGGAACCGAGATAAGCTGTTAGGGAAGATGGACTCTAATACCATCGACAAGATTTGCGAAATACCGATTGCCAGTGATCGGATTGATAGAGGACAATGGAAGAATAGCCCGGACAGGCAATTCTATTTAAAATATGCTTGGGACAAAACAAGGTGTAGAGCGGAAATTTCAGATATCTATAAGACAATATGGTCGGTTAATTTAACCCCCACTATTACGCTCTTTCTTTGGAGGGCTTTACACAACTAGTTACCTGTGGATGAACGTTTGCATGAAAAAGGATTATTTTTCCCTCCAAATGTGTGTGTTGCAATAGTCAGGAAACCAGCATGCATGTTTTTTTACTTATTAACAAAATTAAAGAGGTGTGGAAATATTTTTCTAACTTTTTTCATTTGCAGGTCACAGGAATCACTTCAGTGACGGGTATGCTGAATCTATGGAGGAATTCTTCACCTTTCAGCTCTAATAAACACATTAGAATTGCCGTGCCAACTCTTGTTCTTTGTTTGCATGGACGGAACGAGATAGAAGAAAACATCAAGGCTCCAGCTTTACAACGTTTAACATAAAAAAAAAAATAGGTTTTACGATACATGGCGCTGTTGCATGGATTGGAATTGTAAAGAGAGAATGGTGGAAATGAGATGGGAATGTAGCACAATGGTTTGGAATAAAACTACCACCAAAAAAAAATCCAAAAATCTCTGTGGTGAGATGGCTAAAACCGCCACTAGGAGAACTGAAATTAAATTTCGATGGCTCGTGTGTTGGCAATCCTGGCCCCGGTGGAATTGACAGGTAATAAGAGACTCAAATGGAGAGTTAATATCAGCCTATAGTGCAGGGATAGAAATAACAACAAACAACTTTGCTGAACTTTCAGCTTTAGTTCATGATTTGAAGATGGCAGTTAATCTAGGAGTAGATTCAATATGTGCGGAGCTGGATGCAAAAATCATTATTGATATGGTGAGACGAGGTTCGTAAGGAGATTGGAGAATGCAGGATCTCCTGATACAATTCCAAGAGATTACAAACACCATCCAGGTGACATTGAGACATGTCTTTCGTGAAGGCAATGGTGTAGCTGATTTCTTAGCTAAGAATGGCACTACAACTCAAACAACATAGTCTTACCCATAATCAGAGTTAATGCCCCGGATTAAGGGGTTAATCAGGGTAGATCAATGGGAACTTGCCAACCTGCGAATAAAATGATCATGCACCTTTATATAGTTCAGTTAATATTGCGAAGGTTGGAGTCAAGAGGTAAGATGAGCTGGTACTTTAATGATTTTGTTCCTTTTCGTTTCCAACTTTGCTTAATGTTTTTCAAGAATAAAGATAATGCACCTTGCTCGAGGTCGAGAAATTTAATTTTTTTGCAGATTAGTGAGAATAAGGGAGCTCAGAAGCTGAATCTCTGGGCGAGGAATAATGTTTCCCATACAGGGATAATTGTTTACTATAGAATTGACGGTGTTAATGATTGGACCCTCCATTTTATGGACCTCTTTAATAAAAATCCTAAGGACGCCATGACTGACAGGTGTCGAATCCGTCAAAAATAAATATTATTCCTATTCAACGACTAAACACAGAGTATAGTGCAAACAGGG
>JBBMKE010423500.1:0-10778 GCA_037834125.1 Lippia alba | reverse complement strand
TGTACACACACTCATATTTACTTATTGTATTTATTTCTCGGCGCGTTTTAATTATTGTTCTTGAGGCTGTGAAGGCCGTGCTGCATGTATGGAATTGTTGTAGAGCCCGTGGCTCATATTAATTTAATATTATGCTTTTCATGCTTCCGCGTGTTCCATTTATTGAGCTCTGATGCATGTGGTTTTATGGTTTAAGGGTTAGTCCCGCCTAGCCTAGTGAGTGTGTGTTGTGTCCCCGTTCGCCCTGACTTCGGATTCGGGCTTGGACTCCCATTTCTCGATTGGGTCCGGGTCTTGGTGCGGGGGATATGACGTCACGCGCGCCGGGCGTTACAGAAGGGCTGACGGTGAACCTATCTCGTGCCCTCTATGGGTGCACGTGCTTTTATTGGAGGTAGGTGATACCACGTGTTACTTGTGACCTATTTCGGCCGAAGGAGCATAGCACTGAAATGGGCTATGACTCGAGTGTTCTGGATTGTTAGGGCGTAATTAACACTTCCATCACCAGAAGAAGAAGAATGGTTTCTTGATTTGTTAATGTTCTTTTATTATGGAGTAAGGTTGGAGAATGGTATGGCTCGATACCAAATGATAGATTGAATATACTTAATTCAATATACGTCTTTTATTCTTGAAATTGATTATGGTATTGTTGTTGGAAATGTAAGGGTTATATTGGATCGAGGCGTGTGCTCTTACATTGTATTCCTCTTTTCTTCTTGCATTATATATTTCTTGTATATGTATCCGCCTCATCAGTTGCTCGACTGACCATCTTTCTCTCTCTTTCTCGACCTCTTATATTGGTTACAGGTTTGAGTCAACTAGATGGTAGTCTTGTCTAGCCTTTCCTTTTGAGTCGAGTCCAATTAGGATAATCTTTTATAAGGTATTTCTTGTTTTGCTAGTTTTATGGATATGACACATATGTATAGTTATACTTTTGATATCTATAGCCAATGCGGCCTAACTGTAGAATGTTTATTTTGGTCCGTCTAATCTGCTTATGTATATATGGTTTTGATGTTTAAATTGGCATGCTTTAAATTTCATCAGCCTGTGGCCACTAGGTGTTACGTGTTTAACTCGGTTCCGCTAATGCATGAATCTCTGATGACTGTCCGTTTGGTGCCGCCTAGTTAGATGTGATCTTGAGTGTCTCCCGTTCTCTAGTGCTTGGCGTGTATACGGATTGCCCGTTTCGTATACATGTCAGGTCCTAGTGTGGGGGATGTGATAGTTCCACGCTCGGGCCGTCATATCTTTGTATGGTATCAGGGCTCTAGGTTCAAAATTGAAGCTCTAGTGTCGAGTTCGTCAATCTAAGTCGCTCGGCATAGGAACAACATGCTTTTGTGTGCTTTTATTGTTTGAATTTGGTTGAATTGGTTGAACTCTCTCTCAATTGTGCATTATTTCAACTAGTTGCATTCTAACTTTCGTGCATATGTGTTATTATTTGTTTAAAGGACAATGCCTCAACATAGATATCTATGCGACCTTCCTCCATCTCCTCCTTATCACGAACAAAATTCAGCTCCTGCTCAAGTGCAAGTTCCTCCTCCGCCAAATGCCAACGACGCGTATGCCGCTATGTATCATTACTATCAGGGCAGAATGGAAACAACTTATGAAAAATTCAAAAAGAATAACCTCCTCAATTCATAGGCACCACAAATGACATTCAGATCGAGCATTGGCTAAAGCAAATCACTTGAATCTTTGAGATTTGCCCTTGTACAGAGGTAGAAAAGATTCGATGTGCTATTCATCTACTGTAGGAAGCCACTTATAATTAGTGGGAGGAAGTGCAATTATGGCTAGACCAAGAAGGAATACAAGTTACTTGGAAAGTTTTCACTCGGGAGTTTCGAGCTATTAAATACCTCGAGTGTCTCGGGAGCGACATGAAGCGAAGTTTATGGACTTAAAACAAACGAATCACACGATGGCGAATTACATTGCAGAATTCAACCGATTGGCCCCTTATGCTAGGCATATTGCGAGCGATGAAGTTCATAAAAGTATTAAGTTTGTGAATGGACTTCGATATGAGATACGAATGGAGTTATTAGGCCAAAACTTAGACTGCTGGAGCAAGGCTACAAGAAAGGCATCTATGATTGAGGCCCAAATAGCACAACTTCGCAAGGAAGGAGCTTATTTGACTCCAGAATCAAGTTCAGGCAAATAGGTCTTCTTTTCACCAGGTACAACCCTCCAGGGGCAATGAGAAGAGGCCACGCCCGTCTAGGGCACCATCTATGCCACCTCACCCAATCGAGGCACTTCCTTTACGGCCACGCCCAACCGGGGCACCTGCACCCAATCAAGGACGACCTAAATTAGATCTGTGAAGGTATTGTGGAAAGCCTAGTCATTTGGAGGATGATTGTTGGTTAAAGCTAGGAAAGTACCTAGTTTGTGGACATCCTGAGCATACAGTGGAAACTTGCTCGAACAAGAAAAGGAAGCCAAAGCCAGCGGTCTATGGACGAGCTTATGCCTTCGAAGGTGAAGAGCATGAGGCTCCTGATGTAGCACCCCAAACGAAAGGCACCACATCCCCCGCACTAGGATCCGACATGTGTACGAAATGGAAAGTCCGCACACGCACCAATTCAAAGCGAACATGTGACAAACAAAAAAATCCAATCTAGGCTAGGCGGTACCTAAACCCTGTACAACGGAATATGCAAAACCAAAGTGCGGAAGTGATACAAAAATACGAACTCTCAAAACATTTAACATCAAATGAAACATAATCATTTACACGAGTTCAACTGGTCCTAGAAGCCTATCCCGAAATATTCACAATAAAGACGGGTTCAACTAAACGAAGAACCTGTCCCAAATCAAATACATATTAACAACAAGCAGTGGCCTGTACAAGACTTATACAAATACGAATACAAATTTACATACGTAAATGAATACAACGAATGAGATACATAAAAGAAATACATAAGACATAACTGACTCAGACAGAACTAAGGACTCAACTCGAAACCGCCTAGCAGGAACCAAAACCAGCACATGAAACTGAATGGGGGAAAAGGAGAGGGATCAGTCCAACAACTTGACAGAGTGAGGGGGCTGAACTGACTGACACTATACATAATAGGGAGTAGAGCACGTATGAAAAGAAAGATTATGAACCGGGATTAGGGTTTTGCACACCAAAACCAATTTCAAACCAAACTTATTTCATACTTATTCTTATTCTTATCAAATCAAACGTACTTAAGCTTATCGTATTCAAAATATAACATATTAAGGCTTAAAGAGAGCTCCTATCCCGTTTCATAATCAACGTAACATAACTGAACATATACCCGGCGAGTATGGGTCTCCCCCAACTTCCATAACATAACAGAAACAGAACATTATCAAAAAACAATCCCACCTTCTTCAATGATGGAAGGATCGGCCAACCCTAACCATCCAGACAATACGAGGGGAGCGCGCACACTCAACCCTCAGGTTCCCATGGTCCAATCAAACCTCCTGGCGGACTCCGGGTTATTCCTATACATAACAGATGGAGGTGACCACAGAGGTGATAACCGGCGACCCCGCTGGTCGACCTGGGTCTCTCTTACCCACACCTCCTGGGCCCCATAACGTATCAGATCATATCATATCAGAGTCCCATATTTCAGGGCATACCTCACTTAACAGGCTTATCATAACTTAACAAAGCGTAACTTACGTACCTGATCGAGCATACCTTACCTTGTAACTTAGCATATGCTATAACGTACCTCTCCGTGTCATCCAAATCCAAAACTGACGCAAAGACACACGGTTTGAAGCATAGCCTCGTTGCAAAACATTTCAAGCTTACATATGTTTGTACATATAGTTCAAAACTTTTCTCATATGACAAAGTCATACACATATCATATTCAAACACGTATCTATTATATAAATATAATAGGATAATCGCATGCAGGCTTGAAAACGAGCACATAGATCATAGGTCGCTTTAACTAAAAGAAAATCCTAAAACCTCACCTGAGAAAAGACGAGCTACCAGAATTGAGAAGACGGATGCATACTTGACCGGATTATCTCCGCCGTGGAGATCACTGATAAAAAGAAAAACACGTACTTATGAGACACGACTCCAATAAACCACAGAGACGCACGGCAATGATTATAAGTGTATGAGAGACATGCGCGAGTACCAAAATCATAATTTATGATGCTTATGAAATATGAGCACGATCGTGTTCCCATGTACAATTAATATTCTCATATAATAGTCAAACATAAAATATCAGAGGCATACGTGATTCGTGACCATAATTCGTACACTCGACAGCAAGAAGATTATCTAATAGCTAATACACTCAAGTTCAGTATTTAAACACGAAATCCACGCCCTTTGCACATTTACGAAATTATATGACACTTAAATTAATCCCAAATTAGTACGCACGAGCAAACGATACAACCTAAATTTAAATCTCATAAATCCCATTTTCTTGTTTTACAAATAACCAAGCACATTAAAATTTCATATTATACACCCAAAAGTACCTAAGCATATATATAGATACATCTCATGTACACACTCGTGCACATTCATACTTAACATTATAATTCATTACAAACCTGCATTAATTGTTCAATTTGCAATTGCCAAACATTTAAATTTTCCTCTATTTAACCGAATTCTAAATTCATGATCACCAATTTCCAAGAAATCAAACAACTCTCTTATAACATATTTATAACCATATTTTCATTCCCACATTCCTGCTCACGAAAAAGTCCTCAATATCTTTCATACATCCATTTAATTCAATAAAAGAAATAAATAAGGACTAGATCAAATTAGTAGGCACTAATCTCGGATTCCATAATTGAGATAATACACTTGAAGAATTTTCACTAACAAACCATTAAAATAGCATAAACTAAATTACCCCCAAATTCCTCAAATCCAACGCACACATACAAATCGGATTACAACTGAAATTCAAAGATTTCCATGAATCAAAAACTGAGTCTCCAAATTAAATCTGATGCATTCATTTTCATGTACAATACTACTGTAATTTTACAGATTTATAAGCAAAAGTTATAACTGAAAATAAGCGACCGATTGATTACCAAAAATAAGAAGAGAAAAGTAGACGGTTGAGTTGTGTTGATGGCGGTGGCTGATCGTGGTTGCACCGATGAGAGTGGGTCGTCGGAAATGCAGGGAGTGGTGGTGGCGCTGTGGTGGCCATTGGTGGTGACAGGTGGTGCGTGCCTTGAACCGCAGCGGCGGCGTAGCTGCGTTGACGACGGAAGCTGGTGGCTGAGATCTGGTGTGATTGTTGTGTCGTTGCTACTGAGGTGTGAGAGAAAGAGAGAAAGGAACGAGGGGAGAAGGGGATCTGATGGTGGTGGTCGTTGGCGGACTGAGGTGGTGCCGAGAAGGAGGTGTCGCCGGACTCCATGGCTGGCGACGGTGGCGGGTTGTAAATGGTCGATTCGCCGAAAAGATGGAGACAGACGAGAGAGAAAGAAACGATGGTGGTTCGTCGGCGGCACTGAGCATCGTGGTAGTGGTTGTTCGCCGGATAAGGGGCTGTTGACGGAGATGGCTGAAACTCGAGGCGGCTGCCTCCTGCTCTGTATGGGACGGATGGGAAGACGAAGAGGGAAAGGAATGGCTGACCAGCGGTGGTCGCCGGCGAGTGGTGGTCATGGAAGGTGTGGTGACTGGAGAATGGCGAGCAGAGAGAAAAGAGATGCAATTGTTGTTGCGCCGTTACTATCTCGTGAAGAAAGAAGAATGAGATGAATGGATTAGGGTTTCAGCTAAATAATGGAGTCTCTTTTCCCGAAATTGCAAAATAGTCCCTCCAGAATTTGAGTCGTTCAAATGAGTCCCCACGAGAGTATAAGTCCATGCGTTTGAGTCCCCCAAATTCAAATAAGATCAATTACGCCCAAGTTAAGAATTTAAAATTATTAAAGCAACCCTAATAATTCAAACAAGAGTTAATTAAGTCCAATTAGATAATTAAAACATGAAATAACGCAATTAAATACGCACAGAGCCGAACAAATAACTGTCCTAATCACACGAAAATGACATCGTATCTTGCTCTAAAAACGCGGGGTGTTACACCTGAGATTGATCCAAATGTTGTGGTTAAAGGTACTACACACATACATGATACATGCATCCATACCAGTGGCGGAGCCAGAAATTTCGTTCAGGGGGATCGACTAAAGCATAATACTAAAAAAAGATAACAAATTAAATTCAACTATTTTTTTCAAGTACTTATAAGTTTGTATCTCACAAATGTCCACGTCAGTTACCCATATTTTGAATACGATACATAATTAAATAATTGGAAACACTGTCAAATATATCATTTTTAGTATATATAATCAAACAATCATTAACCATTCATTGCCTATCATATTTCTCAACCGATTTTTGATGTATTTCATTGCATAAAATGCTCTTTGTAACTAGTATAATTAAAGCAAATCTTAAAAGCAAGTATACTAGTGATTATATATCATTTCTCTTTGTCTACACATATTTTCGATAAGATAACCAATTCCTTTCAATTCAAAGAAAACTTCATTTGATCTCTTATCAATATTATAGTTCTCAAGTTGATTTTCGAAGTATTGATATTTGGGCATTAGAGAATTTTACTAGGTAAAATTTGGTTAACTGAATTCGACGTTCTTTGTAGAAAGAGAAATAAATCAACGTGACTCGAGCAAGCTAGATAAGTAAGCAACTGTTGGTTTACCTCTGTAAAACGGTTGAATCGATTCATATCTTCTTTTTTTTTTCTTTTTTGAGAAGGTCGATCCGATTGAATCGAATCTTTTGATTTTATTATGAGAAACTTATTGATAATTGATAAAATAAACCTTAGTTAAAATATAAAAAGTAAAATTAATTTTAAATTTATATTCAATAGTAAAATAAAATAAAAAAAGAAAGCCCACAAACAAATTTAAAAAAATAATACAAATCTATAACCAATCATTATGCCGATTGGAGGAGTTTGATTTTATTGTTGTGTATATCGCGGAGAGAAGATGAAACATAGGTTGAAATATAACAAAATTTAATTGGAGGAGATTGATTCAGAGGTTGATTGATTATTGAGTAAGAAATTAAAATTCAATTAAAATTGAAACTTAAAATTTTCAATTTGTGTGGTCTTATTATTAATAATTTACTATATATTGACCCCAATTAATATTAATTTTAATTTCAGTGAGGGGGGATCAATATTAAAAAATTTCATAAATTATATATACATATGATAATAAATTTTCAACCCAAAAATATATACATATAAAAAATAATTAAAAAAAAGAGTTGAGGGGAGTCAATTGTACCCCTCAACTCTTGGTGGCTCCGCCACTGATTAATAGTATTATATGCCTTTCTGTTTTTTATTATTTTTTTATTTGTTATATCCCATTCATTATTATCCATATCAGGCGTGGAATTTTATGTTATATATGTTGTTTGAAAACATAAATTTTTTTTATGAAGGATTCCTTGTTTCATGGGAGTTGTCGCAGAATCGAGTACTATTAATTCATTTAATTGATTTTTTTATCTAATTTTAAAATTTAAACATCTATCCAAAAAGAAAAGAAATTCATAATCGTCGGACCATCAGAGAAAAATGTTTTCTCTACAAGTTCCGAGGAAACAAATAACATGTGTTCTCGAGTGCATGCATGGCTAGAGCTGCAAAACGAGCTGAGCTGAGCCGAATTTGACATAAAATATCAGGCTTGAGCTTGATATTTTTAGTCCTGGCTCGAGCTCGGGATCGAGCTTGTCAACCTTGGCATTTTAAGGTTTGAACTCGACTTGCCCCTAATTCGGGATCGCCTCGGCCCGGCTTGAATTTTTTTTAAAAAATAATTTCTTTTATTTTTAAATAAAATTAGTAATATCTATATGCACATATATATATATATATTATAATTTTATTAATTAAATTAAATTAATCATATATATGAATATTATATTATTAAATAATATTTATTAAAATTTTATTACACAAAAATATATCGGATGGTTTTGTCAATTAGTAAACCCACATATGATAATACAATATGAATCTATCATAATATATAACATGTTTTATACTTTAATTATCTTATTATATAATATCATCAATCATATATATTACGAAATTAAATATTATTAAGATTTAATGTATAATGTATATTTATTATACATATTATATTACTAAATAAGATACAATACTAGCACATATATAATTAATACACATACATATTTTATTATAATATACAATACATAATTACATATTATCTCATTAAATCATAATAGTCAGTACCATACATGATCGATACATGTTAGTAAATTATATATGTAATTAAGCATTTGAGACATAAATTTATAATATTGATTTAACCTATTAATTAAGATGTAAGATATAAGTAAATATTAATTTAATTATTAAATCAAATACATTATTAGCTCATATATCATTAAGGGACACATATAATACATGATTGATATTATATTGTCAAACTATATACATTGCTAAATCATATATTTTTAAAATTTTAAAAAATATATATAAAAATGTACATTTACCTAATACAATATTGGAGTTTGGACCACATATGATTAATAAAAGGATTATTTATATGTATGTATAATAGATTATAAATTTAAATATATTACATATATATATATATATATATATAATAAAAAAATTACATATATATGCCTAGGCTCCCGAGCTGGCTTACGAGCCACGATCCTAGGCACATCAAGATCGAGATTGACTCGATACCTAGCTCGAGCTCATCAAAGCTCGGATCGAGCTCGTCCAACTATGATCTCAAGCCGAGTCAGTTTGAGCTCAACTCGCCAAGCTCGCAAGCTGGCTCGGCTTGTTTGCAGCCCTATGCATGGCTGTCAGTGTTATTTGGTGGCATAAATTAGTATCCCACATTAGATAATTAGTTTGGGAAAGAGGTTTTCTATCCCACATTGGTTATGCGTAATAGTTAGGGGAGGACCTAACCCCATAAATAGGCTCCTCCCCCTTCTAGCTTAGTACATCGAAACAAAGTCTCTCTCTACTTTGTAATATTTCTTAAGTGAAATATATTTTGAGTAGTGCCCGAGGACGTAGGCTAAATTGGTTGAACCTCATAAATTTGGTGTTCTTTTTTTTACGCCTTTTAATAGTCTTTTTTAGTTATATTTAGTTTTATTTTGCCTAATTTTTCCTTTGTGAATTTTAGGCATTATATCTTTAAATATTATTCGACGTTTCCGCAACAAGTAGTATCAAGAGCCAAATTGGAGTATGCTTTGTGGTTGCAGCTTAGTCTGATCTTCCACAACAGAAAAGAACAAAGACGGCCTGGTGGGCATCGCGAATCAATGGGCATCGACAGACATCAAGCATCAGTATGCTCGGTAAGCACCGTGCGTCGGTAGGCTCGGGTGGCATCGCGCATCGATGGGCATCGGTAGGTTCGGGTGGCATCGCACATCGACGAGCATCGGCAGGCTCGGCTAGCATCAGCATCGGAAGACTCATTTGGCATCGTGCTTAGGCGGCTATTGAAAGAAAGGGTAGTGGAAATGACAAAGGAAGAGATCTCGCCTGAAGAAGCAGCTAAAGCAGCTAAAGCAATTTTCGCCTCGGCTTCCAGCTAGTTCAACTTGACAAGGACTGGAATGGCAACTACGAGAATCTCAGTAGAGACCTCGACGGAACCAGTCATTTCGGCATGTAGCAAAGCGAAGTTCTAGACGCCTTATTTCAGTAAGGTTTAGAGCTTGTCATTGAAGGGAAGAAACCAGAAGAGGTTGATGACAAAGATTGAAAGACCATCAACCGTTTTGCCGTGTGGTACAATTCGATCGTGTCTTTCAAGAGAACAAAAGTATACTTTTTGCAAGGAGAATTCTACAAACAACCTGTGGAAGGCATTAGAGGAGAAGTTCTTGAAGAAAAATAATCAGAACAAGCTGCATATGAAGAAACGACTGTTTCGCTTCACGTATGTTCCCGGTACCACAATGAATGAGCACATCACTCAATTTAATCAGCTGGTGGCTTATTTATTAATTTTGGACGTAGATTTTGAAGATGAGGACCTCGCGTTGATGTTGTTGCGATCGCTTCCGAAGGAGTTTGAGTTTCTCGAGACAACCCTACTCCATGGGAAGGCTGATGTTTCGCTCAGCGAAGTGTGTACAACCATATACAGTTATGAACTGAGGAGGAAGGATAAGAAAGAAAGTAGAAGTAGAACAACAGAAGCCCTAGTTGTAAGAGGTCGTCAGCAAACCCAGTCAAAGGGGAGAAGAGGGAGATCAAAGTTGAAGAGCAGAGTTGCCAAAGATGAGTGTGCCTTTTGTCACGAAATAGGACACTGGAAGAAAGACTCCCCACAATTGAAGAAAGGAAAAACTCCGCAAGACGCGAATGCAGCCGAATGCAAAAGCGATGTAGAATCAGATGTTTCCTTAGTAGCTTCACCTTCAAAAACAAGTTCAAATGAGTGGGTATTGAATTCGGGTTGCACCTATCATATGTCTCCCAACCGAGAGTGGTTCTTCGATCTTGAAGAATTTGATGGAGGAGCTGTTTACATGGGTAATGATCAGACATGTGCAGTAGCTGGGATAGGTTCAATCAAGCTATAGAATCATGATGGATCCACCAGAATTCTAAAAGATGTTCGGTTAGTGCCAAGTTTGAAGAAGAATCTCATCTCATTGG
>JBBMKE010423490.1:0-10779 GCA_037834125.1 Lippia alba | reverse complement strand
CACAATTGCGAGCCCCGGTCCTTTTGTTGGATAAAATTTTTAAATTCCGCTGCTTTTCTGATTCTGTTTTCCAACAATGCCATGTATGCTAATAGTACCTTCAACGACTGTGGTGGCATCAACCTCAGCATCATCTTCCTCTCCCTCCAAAGCATACGCCCTAGCCTGAATCGGGGCCCTCGGTGGTAGTACATTCAAAAGCTGGGGGTTCTTCTTCTTCGGGCAAGCACTAATCATGTGCCCGGGCTCTCCACATCTGTAACATCTTCTCAATTTCTTGAAGCATGTGGCTTTGGTGTGGTTTGGACCCCCACAATAATCACATCGAATAGGGGCCGGTAGAGCAGACACTGGTGGCAGAGAAGGTTTGGGCTTCTTGTTGGAAATATTAGAACCTTGGGATTTGAAGATCGGAGGCCCACTATGAGATGCAGGCCTCTTACCCAAGTTTGAGCCCGAACATTGGCCCGAAGAATATGTCGTGGACTTCAATCTCACCCTCTGCGCCTCCACTTGGATTGCCTTCCTCGTGGCCTTCTTCCATGTATTTTACTATCGACGCATGCAATGCATATTAAAGCTCAGGTCTTAGCCCATGAAAGTCCGGGCTTTCATTACATCGTCATTCATGATGTGCGGGGCATACGGGAGGAGTCTCTCAAATTTCAGTATATAATCCTCAACAGTCCGGCTTCCTTGTCTCAGCTCCCTGAATTCCTGAAGCCTTCTTTCGCGGGCACTAAGAGGAACAAACTTGTGCCGAAATTCTCTCGTGAACATCTCCCAATTAAACTCTTGCCTGGTCCTCTCCAAGCGGGTCCTCATAGCTTTCAACTAAGTAGCAGCAGTATCTTGAATGAATCGAGCTGTACAAATAGCCTTTTATTGAGAGGGACCGGGGCAAATCTCCTAAGTACCATTTATCTCCGATAGCCACTCCTCGGCTTGGATGTCGTCTCCCCCAAACCACTTAGGAGGGTTGTTATTTCAAAATTCCCAAAACGCCGGAGTAACCTGCCCCTCTTGAGCATCCCCAGGTGTGGTTTGAAACCGTTGATTCTGTTGCAAATGTTGTAGAAGAGCTTGAACAATATTTTCGGCATCAGATAGTGGTGGTGGTGGTGGAGGATGATTGAGGCCAGGGGTTTGTTCACGATCCCTTCTTCTCGGAGGCTTCCTGAAAATCACAATTTCAAGAAATCTCGATACATGTGGTTCAGTCCATGTATATGTAGACAAATAAGGCGATAATTAAACAAATAAGTCACATAAATGTATAAATGAATGCAAAGAGTCACATAATCCTAAGCCGAACTACCTAGACTGACACGACACAACTCAAGAGCTCTGGTTTTGTAACCTAGAGCTCTGATACCACTTAAGGATGTAGCACCCCGCACGTGAGGCACCACATCCCTCGCACTAGAGTCCGACACGTGTAACGAAATAAAAAATCCACACACGTATCAAACAATAGAGAACGGGAGATAAATAAAACTCACTCCTAAGCCAGGCGGTTTAGACCCTCAATCAGCGTGCAATTCAAAACAGAAATGCGGAAGCGATAATTTAAACAATATACGTATCCCAAGATCACAAGATTCAAGGAAGATTCCATTAAGCATGAGATAATTTACATCAATGTAGAAATGCCCATCCAAGACTAAAATAATACTAAGTATTCAAATCTCTCTCAACATATCCAAAAGTTCTGGAATACAAAATAACCACTACGAATGCATGCGACTCGAGCTATACTACAAGTAAGACACAACGACAGACTTGCAGCCTAGCTCGACTCCAAGTGTACCTGAAAACTTAAAAGAAGGAAAGAAAAGAAAACACGAACGAGGGTTAGTCCTAAAGAAAAGTGAGGGGCTAACACACATACCTATAATACATATAGAGCAAAGCACTTATTAAACTTAAACAATCCATGGCCCGAGAATGGTTTTTGCACGCCAAAATGTTCTCCCGTGATAATAGATATATAAATTGAAGATAAAACAAGGGCCGAAGGCTAAATCAGCAAATTTTAGGTAATTGTAAGTCCATCCTCATTCCATAGATTCAAACGCACACCCATGACTCGGTGAGTACGAGTCTCAAACTCCAACTTCTCAAAAGTCAAAGCAAAATGAAACAAAACACACAAACCGACCAACTCCGGGTGATAGAAGGGTTGCCGGTCCTAACTATTGGCAAACACATGAGACAGGGTTCAGTTACTTTCCTGAAACCTTCGAGGGGGTTACCACCAACTCAATAGGAAACCTTCCCCCAAACTCCTAAGGTTAGGCAAACCTCTCAAAGTGGAAAATGTTGAAGATAGAGCTCGGCGACCCCTCGGTCGTCCCGAGATATCATACCATTCTCTGGGGCCCAAAGCGAACCAGAAAACCACAAAGCTGTTCTTTCAAAGCTCATTTCTCGCACACGCACACACACTTATCACTAATTTCAAAGAAACAAAGCAAAATAGTTCTTACTTATATGTAGAAGTGTTTTCAATACCCATGACAAGCGGGACAAGCCCTAAAAGTACATATCACACTCTTATTTAGCATATTATATACGCAACTCACATGCGGGGTTCAAATCATGTAGGGTTTTAGGTCTAGATAACTAAAAGAACAAAACCTCACCTTCAACGTATGTAGTGGAGACAAAAGGATATACTCGGGCGCCTACAGGGTAGTCTCGTTACCCTCGGGACCGACCTCTGAACAAAACAAACAACAAAAGATACTCTTAGACTCAATATGAATCATATAAATGCTCGGTAAATGCATATGCTCATGAATGATGGAAAAGAAATGTGATGGATGATCAATTAAGTCATTTAGGTCATCCATGTACATATGAAACCATAATTAAAAAACGAGCAAGTAAAACGCGCTACCAATTCATAACATATAATCTAACACATAATATTACTTGTTAGCATAATATACAAGTCATAAAAGATGCATAAAAAGCGAGCGAAGTATGAACGAAATGAGAAAAAATACATTTAAGAAAAATAGGGGGGTGGTCGCGGCCGCTACCAAAAACACCTTAAAAGTGGTCCCGGCCGTAACCTATATTTTTTAGAAAAATCGAAGGTTGGCTATAACACCCCAAGTATAGGGCGCCACATCGTCCGCACTAAGACCCAGACCCGGTCATGACATGGAAAGTCCAAGCCCGAGTCCGAATCAAAGCGAACGGAAGACAAACACACTCACTACGCTAGGCGGGCTAACCCTTGAACCAATTAAAACCAAGGACCACAAAATTTAATTAAAGCATGATAAAATAGAAACATTAACATAAATCATGCACGATGAGCTATGAGCTCCAATAATAATTCATTATTCATAACTTAAACAATTGAACATGGCCTTCGTAGCCTCAAGATACAATAAGCATTAAAATAAGTAATAAAATATGAACAACAATAATAACATGAGTGTGTCCAAGACAAAACCGACTAGCTAGACCCACAAGACTCTAGTTTTCTCGTCTAACGCTCCACACCTGCAAAAACTGAAAACAATCCGGGTTCAATCTATAGGAGACTGGTGGGTATAAAAATGCGGCGTAATATAATATATTGCATAATTAAACACCCACACATGCAAGCCATAATCCCGCTCAAGGTTTTTAAAATAATTTCCCAAGTGGGTGAAAACAAATAAAACAATGACCGGGATTACAACTATCAATTCTATTCATTCATTCATTCATTCATTCATGCGGCCAAACCATGAGCCCCGACGGGTAGGGCTTCAATCTCCATCCATCTCCTTTGTGTGTGCATTAATCATTCATTCATTCATTAGTGTTCATGCAACATTCATTCATTCGCATTCGTTCATGCTCCACACATCTATCCAGAAGCAAGTGTAGTTCACCGGTTCCAAGCGAGCCATTTCCATAAACTAACTAATATTTTCTTTCTAGTGCAGTTGTAGCTCGGCAGTCCACCGGGTCGGTTTCTTTATCCTTCCAGTTTCGAGTGTCTTCTTTACTCCAGTGACGGTTCGGGTAGCGAGCCCTTACTGTGCATTCATTATGGCTAGTGGGGTCCATGAAATCCCAACAAGCCCGGCTAGCATTTCTTCATTGAAACCTCCCTAACGAAGTCCGTTTCGCCGTAACATGCTTGGAACTAGTATAAGAGAATCACCGTCGGCCCTATGCCTCCCCGGATAGCCTCTCACACTAAGCCCCTGGGCCCGTGTGCATTCATGTCCTCGCCAACAATCATTGCATTAGATGGGATAAAATAAAGAGAAAGGCTTAACGTGAAATCAATGACTCTCTTTGTAAAAGACTCGATATATAGATATATTTATCTTTGGCTTAAAACTTGTACATTAGGATATACCGGGTCGTTTAACTAATAGAAGAGAAACCCACCTGTTACTCTTACCAAACGACCAAGAAGGCAAGGAAGTGCTCTAAGAACCCGGCAAGTCTCCGCCCTGGAGAAACTGTACAAAAGACATACGTGCATACATGAGACTCAAGACTCCACATGAACCAAATAAGACGCACGACAATTCATTAAAATGATATGAAATGCATAGAAGGCCAAATCAATGCCATGGAGATGCATTCACGTACATATTCAATCATTCTTTCATTCCTAGAATCATTAGTACTCATTTCAATACATATCTTTCATGAATTACTTCAATGCAATGCAAAATTCATCAATAAAATTCATAGCACACATATTAACTTGGATACAAGACATAAAATTCATAGAGATGTGAAATAACAAACATTAAGGGTTCACAATCCAAGTATCGAATTGTTCATGCGCATAAAGGAGCAATGAAGGTATGCGGGTTCATATGTTGCACATAACAAGTCAAACAAATCCATAAATTTTACAAAATGGACATAATACGTCATATAACATGTTAGGACCATAATCGGGGTGGAAAATTATGAGAAAAATTACAAGAAGAAGCTCCGAACGCGATCTTTGCCAAATCTGACATATTTCCACAATGCGCAAGTTTCGGTAAATGAGGATATCTGAAGATTTAGAAGTCCAAATTGGGTTTTTTTATTGGAAATGAAAGTAGACACATAGATCTTTCCAAGCATGTGTGGCACGAATCGTGGTTCAAAGCGAGGAGAAAATGGCGTAGGTACGAAGTTGGACAAATGCAGTTTTCCGGCGGAGTGTCCACACAAAAAGTAAATGGATATAACTCACAATCTAGAAAAGATATTGAGGTGAAATCAACGGGAGATTAAAGTAGACTCAAAGAAGTTTCAGTGGTTAAAATTTTAGGTCATTCAAGCACAAACAAAGGCTGCACAGCCGCTGTATATTGGCCTGAAAACCTGCCCGGCCGCGCAGGAATAAATTTTATGCAAACTCGAACTTCGCGCGCGGCCTCGCGACTTCTAGTGTAAAATCCGAGCGGCTGCGCGGATCCCCTGCTCCAAAATGTGACAGCAGCCTCCAACAACACCCAAGCATCCAAAATTCAAAGACGACAAGCTTGTGAGGAATTTATGCAATCAAATGCAAGGTTTTCATGCCATACTTGAATCTAAGTGTGACGCCCTGATCGTTCGGTCGTACAGGTACGCATGTGCGGTATTATCTGCGCAACTTAAATTCCTTTAATTATGTAATTATGTGAATTATTTGTTATTATTTGAATTATGTGACAATGTGACGTATATGATTAAGTGAAATACGTGACTTAAATGAATTGATTGAATTATCCGAATAAACGTGTTACGTGCGCCTGTACGAATTGATCGTGTAACTTTTATTCGTGCTTGAAATTTCTTGAAACTTGACTATATGGAAAAATTGCGTATTTTAATTATTGGCATGAGTGTTGGAATTATTTGGAATTTATATGGCATTCGTATGACCTAATCGACCCAATTACACACTTAAACGACCAAAATTGAGACCAAACGTACGCGTACCTACCTTCGTACCTTAAGATACACCTACAACCCTATGCCCACTTGGCCACTCCTCTCTCCTCTCTACCTTCACCCAACCGGAAGCTCTCTCTCTCTCTCACTCCCATACTTAGAAAAATTTCAACCAAGAAAAGAAAGAAAAAGAGAAGAAGATGGGTTCCCCTCCAAAAACCTCCATTGTTGCTATTTCAAGCTCAATACCTCCATTCTCTCTTGCATTACATTCCAAGGTAATCCCATATTTCAATTCCTTGCATCCATATGCATCTTTCATGATAATTATAGCAAGCATACTCCATGGGAGCATGATTGGGGAAAATGAATGAATAGTGAGGGTTTGGAGCCCAAATTTGAATTCTTGTTATGGCATGGCTTATGATGGATTCTATGGCTTCCTTCCTGCTCCTTGAATGCTTTTATGTGATTTTATAGGTTTAGTTAGCATGGTAGTTTGCTAGGGAATAAATTGCCATTAATGCTCTTGGGGGTTTTGGGGTGATCTTTGAGTTATTGCACTTCCATGCCTATTCTTGCTCTTTTATACACTCATGAGTGATTTTGATGCTATTACTTGAGCTATAGGTGCAATTCTTTGCCTAGATTTTGACTTGGGATGTTCTTACCTTAGTTTATGATAAGGGTTTGGTTAGGGGAATGCATGATTAATTGGTTTGATTCTCCTTTGTGCATGATATATGCTCATTATATGAGTTATAGCATGATTGATGCAATTGGAGTGGTTTTACCCCTTGAATGCTTGATCCCCTTCATCCCCTTGATTGGTAATTGTGAGAATATGATAGTATGATGGGTGTATATATCTTAATGTGCTAGGAAATTGGTTCTTTGATCTATTGTGCATTCATAAATGCCTAATTGCTCTATATGCACTTTCATGACCCTTACGTGAGATTATTTGAACGTTTAATCTTGTGATTCATTTCTTGAATGACTTTCAATGCCTTGGTATGTTCCTTTATGAGTTATTGGGCTTATGAATGTGTATTGTATTATTTTGAAGTGTTCTTGCATGTGGACAACAAGTCTTGCCTGATTGTGATTGAAAAACTCCATTTTGGGCCGAAATTGGATTCCAATGGCCGTTGGAAATTTGGCCTGGGAATCCAATGGCCATTGATTATTGATGAACAGTACGAAGCTACTACATCAGATCAACGGTCATTGGAATTTAAGGCATAAAATCCCAACGGTCGTTGGTCCAAGGCAGCCACTTCCGGCCGTTTTCGTGCGTTGTTTTCGCTTTCCTCTTCGTTCGTATGGACTTTTCCCACCCCTATCTTGTTTCTAAAGTGTGTTAAACCTATGATTGAGTATATTTTTTTAATTATGTGGTATTTATGTCCATTTGATTATGACTTTAATATAATATGCGCATGTGGATCTAATGACCGAATGAATGATGAAAATGATCGAATATGAGATTTGAATGCATTTATTGTGCACATGAATTTCCTTCTTGCATTCAAGATTGTCTTGAGCATGTCATGACAGAGGCATTGAATAGCCGAGCGTCTTAATGTGGTCTCATATGTCTCACTTCACTTATTTTGCACAGATACGGGTTTGGTTGGAGACGAGGCCGCGCCTTGAGACTTCTCTCTTCTTTCACTCTCTTTTGGCTAAGGTGGGTTTCTCTAATATTAGTTAATGACCCAAAACAACCCCCATGTGAAATGTTTTGATCGAAAGTTATATGTAAACTTAATTAGAGTCGTTTTCTATAGAGTAAATGTTTGCAACGTAAGCTTTTTTCTTGAACCTTACCAAGTTTTGGTGAGAAACGACCAAATGCACAAAATGGGGCCCAGCGGCTTAGTGTGAGTGGCTAACCGGGGAGGCAAGGGCCGACAAAGATCCCTCACACTAGTCCCACCAATTTGCGGCGCAACCTAAACTCATTGGAGATAGCGAGGGATGGGGGTGTCGACGCCTTTAGGGGATTCATGTACCCCTCTAGGTCAATTCATGGGTACCGGGCCTTGCAAACCCGTTCACCAACCGGAGAAGGAGGAACATACGGGAAGGCCGGTACACGGATTGCCCAAACGCGTATTGAAATTATATGATTGTGCACAAAAAGAATGATTGAACGCGTGAATGAAAGTATGAATGAATGTAATGTAATGAATGAATGTTAATGATAGTACATAAGATGGCGGAAGGAGAATTGTGCACGCCCCCTCACCGGGCTTATAATGACCTAATGAAAGAATGAAAGATATAATCCCTTGCGTTACTTTCTTTGCCCACTTGGGAAATTGTTTATAAAACCTCACTTGGGATTATATTATGCATGTGATGTCTATTTACCGCTTTATATGTATATTGTAAGCCCCGTTTTTATACCCACCAGTCTCTTTTAGACTGAACCCGGTTGTCTCTCAGGTTTTTGTGTAGGTATAGGTGGAGCTAGGTGGGAATTCGAGTCCATAGGTCTTGCATTTGTTTCTAACTCTTACCTTGAACACACGCATATGTATTTATTTACCTTTGTATTTAAGAATTGTACGCCCGTGGCGCTTACTTTTTCACTTGAGGCTGAGAAGGCCATGCTATATGAATATTATGATTTTTGTAGAGCCCGTAGCTCACTTGTACATGAATGTATATAATGTATGCTTCCGCGTTTATGACTTTGTTCTAGATCTAATGCATGCTTAAGTGGTTCAAGGGTTAGCCCGCCTAGCTTAGTGTGTGTGTTTGTCCTCATTCTCCGAGATCTAGCTCATGTATGGATTGTCCGTTTCATATGCGGGTCGGGTCTCGGTGCTAGGGAATGTGATACTCCGCGCCAGGTGTTACATCCCTTGCGTGGTATCAGAGCCACGAGTTGCAAAACCCAGGCTTTTGAGTCGTGTGGGTCTTTCTAGGTCGTTTGGCTTAGGGACTACTTGTCAACGTGTTGCATTTTGCATCTCTTACGTGCTTATGTGACTTAATTGTTGAATTTTGAGCAATTTCAATTGCATGAACATGCATGAACTAAAGACCACGCATCTTTGTTCAGTGTTTATTTTAGGATGCCTCCTCGAAGATATCGGGATAGGTCTCCAGAACGGTACCATCGCTAAAACAGGCACCAAAGGCACCACAGGCACCTCCGACTCCACCACCACCGCCACCAGAGAATCCAATTTCTATTGTTCTAAGGGAATTCCAGAACCAGCGTCCCTCGAAGTTCTTTAAGGGGAATGATTTGAATCGGAGATGTGGTTGAAGGAAGTTTGTAGGATATGGGAGTTGATTCCATGTGACACGAGGGAGAAGGCTAGATGTACGCTCACGCTTATCCAAGGGGAAGCTTATACTTGGTGGGAAGGAAGAAGGGTAGTTCTTGACGCCGCGGGAGAGTAGATAACATGGGAAGTTTTTGTGAGAGAATTCTGGATCAAGTTTATTCCGCTCGCTTCACGCACAAAAAGGCATAGGGAATTTATGGAGCTTAAGCAGGGAAACCGGACCGTTTTTGAGTACATTGCGGAGTTCGAGAGACTCGGATTCTATGCCCCGAACATAAACAATGATGATGCTCACAAGGCGGTGCAGTTTGTGAATGGATTGAGGTCGGATATTCAACAATCTCTCGAGGCTACCAACACAAGCACGTGGGAAAAGGCCACTTCGAAGGCTCTCTAAATTGAGGATGAACGCAATGAGGGCTACATACCAGCAAGGATCAGGATCAAGTTTGGGTTTTAATCCTGGAAAGAGGCCCGCGAACACCTCGGCTCCCCTTCAAAAGGAACATTTCAAGAAGCCTCGTCAAGGAGGCCCAATTCCTCAAGCACCCCGAGCACCGCAAGCCCCGAAGAATATTGTGGATAGGAAGGATAAATCCCCTTGCATGCATTGCGGCGGTCCCACTCACACCTATAATACTTGCCGCAAGAGACTCGGCCTTTGCTTGATTTGCGGCAAAGGGGACCACATGGCCTCCACTTGTCCAGACCGGAATCTGGGGTACCAACCCGGCGCTCAGAGGCCGCTTGTGCAGGCACGTGCTTATGCCCTCGAGAGAGAGGAGAAGGACACAGAGCCGGACCCCAACGCCTTGGTGGAAGGTACCATATGCATCCATAACACGAACATACATTCATTATTTGATCCAAGTGCGACGCATTCGTTTATTTCGCGTGATCTATGTACCCTTATGTGTTTACCTGTATTACGTACCAATGTGTGTTTTTGGGTAAGTTCACCATTGGAAGCTAGTTTGGAGACGGATGAGATGGTGAAGGATTGTGGGGTGTTGATTGATGGGAAAGAGTACATGGCAGATTTCATCGTTATACCAATGAAGAAGTACGGAGTAATCTTGGGAATGGATTGGCTATATAAACACGGGTCGTAGTTGATTGCTTTGAGAAGAAGGTGAGATTGGGAGAAGGCTTGATTGTTGGGAAAGGGTCGGATTCTGTACCTTTGCTGTCTTATATCGAGACCTTCGATTTGTTGAGACATGGAGCCACCGGCTTTGTTGCGTATCTTTTTAATAAGCCTAAGGATCAAGGTCAGTTTGGTGATGTGGCTGTAATCAAGGATTATCCGAATTTATTGCCCGAGAGCTTGTGTTCTTTGCCACCAGATCGGGAGATAGAGTTTGTATTAGATTTTTATCCGGGTTCAGAACCGTATTCTAAGACCCCATACAGGATGGCACCGGCAGAATTGAAAGAATTGAAGATTTAGTTAGAAGAGCTGCTTAAGAATGGGTTTATACGCCCGAGTTCTTCACTGCGACGCCCCTCCGAAGGCCATGGAAAAAGGGCCTGAAGAGACGACGCCCGCACGACCTCACTAAAGTTAGCT
>JBBMKE010423480.1:0-10781 GCA_037834125.1 Lippia alba | reverse complement strand
GAACAAAGCCACCATCAAGGACCTTGAAGAGCTGCAAGCCATGGCCAAATTAAGGAACAAGTAGACTTAGATATATATATCGGGTATAATTTCTGTAAAATTGGATGATAATTATTGAATTGATTTATGTTGTTATATCTTTGTATATATTGCAGTTTTGGAAGCGCAAGAAATGGATTTATAGGCGAAGATAATGGTGTTGTGTGTGTGCTTGTGTGATGTGAACAAGATTGCAATGTTTGAATGTTGAAAGTCTTGGATCTACAGTTTTCAATTTTCATTTTACTAGTCTGGCATTAATTGGCTGCTACGACCTTGAATTTCTTTAATATATACTATAATCTCTAGGGGTTGGAAATTTCTTACAATATTAGTGTTGAAATATTTATTATGGTAGTAAATTTAAGAAAATATTAATGTTTAATACTTCTCACTTACAAATTTAAAAAAGTATTCGTATTCATATTCTCATTACCATATCTATATGTTGTTTGTATTGAAGTGTAAGTATCCATGAGCTATAATTAGTTCAGTCAATTTTATTTTTTGATTGAAGTCTATTTTTTAATAATTATGTAAAGGAAGACAGAATAATTGCATTATTATATCAAGTTGGCTGTTTCTTAACTAACTTTTATATAAAACATTTTTAGTAAATTATAATTATGTTTTGGAATCATAATATAACAGCCAAGAAACTTTAGAGTAAGAATTACAAACTAAATATCCTTTTCTTTTTTCTGAATTTTTGGATCAAAATATTCATAGTCAACTATAATAACCTAAGGGCCAACAGGGATTGAACAAGTAATTTGAGAGTTCTTTGGTATGATCACATGTTCGAATTCCTTTAATTACTTGGGAAGTGTGTCATATTGATTTGTCTGACCAATTCAAAATATCGAAAATTGAACCATAAATATAGTTGACTTGTCTATTATTCATTTCCGCATCCAGCAAAGCATGGATTGATTCCCGCGGTTTGCCAAATCTGTGTAAAAGATTAAATCTGAGTTAAGTTTTAAAACAGTCCAATTAGGGCTGTCAATGGGGTGAATTTTAATCCGAATTCGCTCCGAATTTTAGTATATTCGTCCGATAAAAATGTTTGATGGATCATATCCGATTATAAATATTCGTTATCCGAAATAAATGGAGCGAATATGGATTTAAGGAATCCGATCCGTTAAGAATCCGAATCCGATATTACATATAATATTTAATTAAATAAATTATTTACTAATACATAATATTAATTAAAATGATTAAGAAATAATAAAATTCAATTTTTTTCTCTAAAAATATATATTTTTATTAATAAGTTTAAAATAACCTATTTTAAATAAATATAAATAAAACTATCAAACAATCTATTAAATAACAATTATTTATTAAATATTATGTAATTACATTTATTTTTTATATTAAATTTATTATTTAAAAAGATAAAATTTATTGTTAATCTGGTCGAATCTTTTATCGAATCTGATCCGATCCGATTATTATGAATTCAAAAATGATGAATCCGGATCTTATAGGATTCGAATCCAATTATTGGATCTCATTATCGGATTTGGAATCTCCTGATCCGGTCTGAATCCAACCCGTTGACGGCCCTAAGTCCAATTGATAATTAATTGGGAACACAACGAAACAGTTATTGGGGGCCCAAAAAGACTTAATAAAACAAGCATGCAAACAAAGCTAGGTGAATATATGGCACATCGGAATAATGTGCATAAAGACTCAATTTTTACGTATCAACGTCCACTTATTAGCTTTTTCAAAAAAAGGAAAAAAAAAAGTCCACTTATTAGCTGACGATCTTACTTGAATACTATCTGTTCTATAGGCTTTGTACCTATGTTCTTAGTTGAGCCTAGGCTCGATTGAGATGGTCTGGCACTCAATCTTTGGGTAATTGGGTCATTGTTTTCTTTTTCTTAATGTTCAAGTTCCATATATTTTTAATTATTTTCTTTTTGTTTTTTTATATTCGAGTTCCATATATTTTTTTTTCAATAGAAGTTGATTCAAACGGTTTAAGGTCATTGTTTTCTTTTTTATAATGTTCAAGATCCATATATTTTTTAATTATTTTTTTTATATGTTCGAGTTCCATATATTTTTTTGTCAATAGAGGTTGGTTCAAGTGGTTTGAGTGTTATTTTTCGAAGATAATGACTCGGTTTCAAATCCCTTTGACCATTTAAGGGTGTACATGTGTTTTAAAAAAAAATCCATATTTTTTTAATTGTCTTCTTTTTTCTTTATGTTCAAGTTCCCTATAATAATGTTGTCAACATACATATAACAAAATAAAGAAAGAACTTGGGAGTACGCACCCATGAAGGACTAAGGAGCTTTGTTTCCTAATTAGGTGGACAAAACAAGCATAATAGCAACTTGGTGTTGGAGGAATGTCTCTTCCACAGTCATTGAAAAACTATTCAGTTTCATGAATGTTACATGTTGCTATATAAATTTTAATGGCCCGTGAACTTGCAGTATCCCTTGTTATTCAGGTTATTTTTTATACGTATATGGGCGATAAGCATATTATATCACAAACACATATTACAGAAAATAATACAAACTAAGGATATATTAATTTAGTCCCCTTTACAGAAAATAAGACAAACTAAGGATATATTAATTTAGTCCCCAAATGGGGTTGGATTTGGTCTACTAATTACCCCCACAAACTTCAAATTTTCAGGTGGTTGTGTCACCACAACAAACTCTTAGACAAATGTTTTGTGCTTTAATTTGATCGACATATCGCTGAGTATGAATGTTAATTTGCACTCGATGCAGTGAAAGGAGGGAAGATATCCTTTATATTCTCCGTGATTGCACAACGGTCAAACGCATTTGGGATCACCTTCTTATGCCGACCGAAACATTTAATTTTTGGGCTGCAGGGGATCCAAACTAGTTGAAAGACAATCTCAAGGAAAGCTTGAGAAACATTATCCTTCCAAATGTCTCTTGGAAGTTCATTTTAGTCTCGACCATCTGGACTTTGTGGAAGTCTAGGAACAAATTCATCTAGCAATAGAAGGATGAATCAATCAGGGAAATCTTTCCCATCTTACCTTGGATCTCTTGCAAGTTGTGGCTAAGAGAGTTCATAAACCTAATACCAGACCTCAGACACTTAGCTGAACTAAACCACCCTCAAGTTGGGTGAAACTGAACACAAGTGGCAGTGTCTTTCAGAGCTCTTTCTTGGAGGCGGCTGGAGGACTCGTGAGAGATGATAAAGGTAGTTGGGGTGTTTGGGTTCTCTTCTAATTTGGGAAATATTTCTATCAACATAGCGGAGCTGTTAGGTGTTAGGGAAGGTCCGAGACTGGCGTGGGAGAGACATTTTGAGAAATTTGGGTAGAATGCGAGTCTTTCTTTATGGTGTCTCTCATTTAAGATCATAAGATTCCCTGGATCAACATCTTTTAGGAAACTTTATTGCGGACTGTAGAGGTCTCTTAGCTTGTCCTTGGGAGACGAAAGTTATTTATATTTGGCTTGAAGGAAATATGTATGTTAATTTTCTTACTAAGAGAAGTCATTCTTACCTCGAACTTAAGGTTTGAAAAACTCCTTACAAGTATATGAAGAACCTACTAGAGAAGGACGTCCTCACCTTTGAGATTGCATACGTGCTCTTCTTCTTGTACCCTAGAAAAAAAAAGTAATTAACCCACCCCATGTCGGTAGCTTTCGAACCTAACTTTTATGTAACTGTCGCATTTATGCCTTGTTTACATACAAGTTAGCCGGTAATTCTAGTATGAGTCGGTCAAATAAGTGTAGTAAAGGGTGATTGTTTTATACTTATTATGTGGTTGGTGAAAATTTTAAAGAGACCAATAAACCAAATGATATATGTAATATACTTACTATCATAATTAGTTATATTCGGTTGAATCGGGTCTATAATAGAATTTTTACAAATAATTAGCGCACATAAATATCCATCTTTTGTGTCAGCCTTCCTTAAACACTGTCAACGACTTTAATCTCCACTTTAACATAAATTAACCTTTTTTTTTAATTTTCTCGGCATACAAATTGGATAATCACCACACATATCCAATTAGACAAAGTAATGAAGACATTATTACATCCAATTGTGCATAACTTAGAAGTTCACGTGACTTAGCAGTTCGTGTCTTGCTAGCTATACTAGTTTTTATGAGATTATACGTGTTTGAATCCATAAAAAAACGAACAACCAACTGTGCGTAATTTAGCAGTTCGTGACTAGCTAGCTATACTTGCTTTTATGAAATATTTCGTATTTGAATCCCTAAATTATTATTTTGTAGGAATAGTTTGACATTTTAATGGTTCGATCCAATTCGAACTAATATAAATATAACATAGAGCCAAGAAAAATAAGCTTAACAGAGATATATGTGCTTATTATTGTTTCCACAAGTAAAGGTGTAAGACATTACAAAGTTTCATCACGAGATATGATCCTGTTTTTATTTAAAATTTGACATGTTATAAAGTTTCAGAAATAATAGGAAGAGTTAAGACTGTATATCATGGCGAGGCATTACGGAACTGGAGTGATGGGCCTGTGGGAGTGCAGACGCAAGGGCAGCAAGATCCTGGGGGTGCGGGTGCACAGCACACACAAGCAGGGCAAAATATGGGCGTCTTTGCAAGCAACTCTGCAAATAAAATCAGAAAAATGGAAAAGAAGTACAAGCATGGATAAACAATTAACACCATTATGACATTTTTGCAATACTTTATCCTAAAAGATTGTGCAAGTATAGCATTGCACAAAGATGATGAATCTTTGAGAATTTTGCATAGGCTTCGGCTGGAATTTGGTGTAATTGTAGATTTATATATTTCTCTTATTTTTAATTTTTTTTTGACGGGCTTATTTTTAAATTTTAAAACCACATTAGTTTTTTTTTGGTAAACTATACAATAAGGGCGTGTTTACTTTGATATTTAATGGCGTCTTAGATTTTTACACTGCCAGTTTTCATTGTTTACTTTTCTAGTCTTGGGCCCGGTTAACACCCGGCCCGTCCTTGTGATGTCTTATGATTTTTTTTTTGGTCGCTTGTGATGTCTTATGAATGGTTTAGCTAGTCCACTCAAATTTGAGTTGTTATATAACTCGTTGCATTAATTTCTCTAAAAAGTTACTATATTACTAAAATGCCATCATTTATTTATTACATTTCAATTCCTTAATTTGCATGCAATAGCTTTTCAAGAGGATAATTTAGATATTTTCAAGTTGCACAACATATTTTAAGTCTTCAAGTAAACAACAATCCCTTTTTAGGTTTTTTTTTTTACACACGCACACACAAGCAAAGATTCGAACCCGGGACACCTTAGGAATGAACTCATTTACCGCTTGGACCAACCCCTGTTGGCAATCCCTTTTTAAGTTAAATAAACTTTAATTTTAAAAGTAAATTAAACATTAGACTATATAAATAACTCGGTGTTTACTAATTTAAATAACTAGATTATTATTCATTATAAGTGAAGTAAACTAGCCCTAATTGAATCTCAATTAGCAACCAATGACAATAGAGAGGTTTGTTTTGTTGTTTTGGCTGATCCAACTGTCTCCTTTCGGTTGTTGGTAAATGTCTCTGACCATGTTCAAATCATAGTAAAGTGATCAATTATAATGAAATAATTACCAACATAATTTAAATTTGACTTAATTACACAAATCTCACCTAAAATTTAAGATATTACAGAACTTTCAATGTTGAAGAATATATACTACATTCGAGTTGATAAATTTTGATAAGTTCATCTCTGTATATTTGTTTTTTTGGTGAATAACTTAATTCGCCTTGAATACTTATTAATCAATACTTGGTTTTGAATCGTAACTTTAATATCACGCAGGCTGAATATCAAACAAACCAGGGAAGAATTTTCTAATAATTGTCTAAATCTCATGAGAAATTTGTATAATTAGATCAAACTCTGCTTGGATCACTCCATGCCTCGGTCTTATTATCGATATTGGCACAAAATACATATCATTTTAGACCATATTTTAGACAATTGCATGCTTAGAAATTAATATTATTAATTAATGTGATGACTGATGAGAGACATTACGTCGTACAGCAGTGGCTCGTGCTGCATCAGCCGTTGGCAAAATGGGAGACAAAACGCAGGCGAAAAGGAACAAAGCCACCACGACGGACCTTAAAGATCTGCAAGCCATGGTCAAAGTAACAAGTTTATATATATAGATATAATTTCTGTAAAATTGGATGATAATTATTGAATTGATTTATGTAATTATGTTGCTGTGTTGTATTGTAGTGTTGGTGCGCACGAAATGCATGTATTTATATACACGAGGATATTATGTGTTCTCCTGTGACGTGAACAAGATATCAATGTTTGAATGTTGGAAGTCTTGGATCTACAGCTTTCATTTTAATTTCTAGGGTCGTATTATTAGGCTGCTACCACCTTGAGTTTCTTTAATATACTATATTCGCTAGGACAGGATAATTTCTTAAAAATATTATTTTATCGTGTAGGACATTTATCACGTGACAGACAATTTTTATGTAAAAAATTTGAAAAAGATTTTATATTATTATATTTGTATCGTGTTTGTATCTCTGTATCTGTATTTATGATTATAGAACAATAATTAATTGAGTTAATTTTATTATTTAATTGAAGTTTATTTTCTTAATAATTATATAAAGGAAGAAAGAATAACTGCATTATTCAATCAAGTTGGCTGTTTCTTGACCAACCTTTTATATATAACATTTTGAATACATTGACATTGTTTTGGAATCATGATATAACACCTAAGAAACCTAAGAATTGCAGAGTAAATAAATTTTTTTCCATAATATCTATAATCGATTATAATAACACTCAGAAAGTGATGGTTGACCATGAAATACAAATTCTGGGTAGACGTATTACGCGTTAATCTATGCATATTGATTTATTTGACCAATATAAAAAAATCAAAAAATGAACCATAAATATAGTTGACTTGTCTCTTGAATTTCCACACCCTACAGATTGACACCATGTGGGACTGTGGGTAGCTCTCGAACCTATTAACTTTTATCTAACTAATGCACTTATTTCTTGTTTAAATTATGGTATAATTAAAACTAGCCCCCAAATTAGATTCCATCATTTTTAAATTAAATTACAGACATTATCCCTCAGGAAATAAGTAATTACACTTAACCCCATTTTCGTTTAAAAATTGCTGGCATTAACAAAAATTTAATGAATACTCAAAAATACTCTCCGTTCGTAAAAGAGTTTCGGGTTACTCGGAAAAGTTCTTATCTAAGGCGGGAAAAGAGGTGTTGATCAAGGCAGTTTTGCAAGCTATTCCCTCCTACGCAATGAATTGCTTTTTGATGCCGGATAATGTGTTACGGGAAATTGATTCTATCATCTCGGGGTTTTGGTGGAATAATGGCGGTAATAGAAAGATGGCTTAGGAGAAATTGAGCCGGGGCAAAGGGGCGGGAGGACTTGGCTTCAGATCATTCAAAGCTTTCAATTTGGCCATGTTGGCTAAGCAATTATGGCGCCTTCAAATGTGCCGGGATAAACTCATCAGCCAGATTCTTAAAGCTAAGTATTTCCCGGACTCTCATATTTGGGATGCCCACTTGGGAAGATCGCCTTCGTATACGTGGCCAAGCCTGTATGAGGCTAGATTTATTATTGCGAATGGGTCGAGATGGAGAGTTGGAGATGGACTGAATATTATTGTTTGGTGGGACCGTTGGCTTCCTTCACCGCCGAATTTTCGTCTGGTATTCAAGCAAAATGTGAGTATTTCGCTGGAGTGGGTTAATGATTTTATGATGCCGGGGCTCCAAAAGTGGGATGAGGTACTTATAGGCAACGTTTTTCATGCGAGTGATGCTAAGATGATAATGGGAATTCCCTTAAGCTCAGTCCGGAGTCGAGATACACTTATTTGGCATTTTACGAAGAATGGGAGGTTTCCGGTGAAAAGTGCTTACCGGTTGGCGAAAGAGCTAGCGGATAGCAATTGGGCGAGTTCGACTATGCTTGAAACACATGGAATCTGGAAAGTTATTTGGAAGCTTAATATTCAGCCTAAGGTACGTATGTTTTTGTGGAGGTGTTGTAGGGATATTTTGCCAACAGGTAGAAATTTGTGCAGTCGTCATTGTGGAGATGATCATGCTTGTGCGACGTGCGGTTCGCAGTTTGAGGATATGGGCCATGCTCTTTTCGAGTGTCACGTGGCTAGGCAAACCTGGGCCTTAGCTTCGTTGCCTAGAAGATTGATTGAAGGGCTAATAATGGATTTCCGCAACGGACTGCTGGACGTTGTTAGGACTTTAAACAGCGAGGAGACTTTACGCTTGGTCCGTATTATGTGGTCCCTTTGGAACTTCCGCAATAAGGCGCGCATGGAGGGTACGAAAAGCTAGCCTCTTGAAATTCTGGAAGGGGTAGAGAGGCTTTCAGCAACTTTTACTTCCGTGGATGAAGCAACTTTGCACGTTGGCACAGTTACGGATATGGTGGTTTGGGAGAAACAGCGGGTTGGATGGATCAAAGTGAACTTTGATGGGGCGGTCTTTAAGGAGTCTAATGAGATTGGCATTGAAATCGTTGCTCGGGACCATCTTGGCTCCTGCGTGGGATGGGAAATGGATAGAAGACGACATTGCTCGGATCCGGTCGTGGCGGAGGCATTGGGTGCTTTATCCGCTATCAAATTGGCAAGGGATTTTCGCTGGAGGAGGATCATCATTGAGGGGGATTGCCTAATGTCATAAGAAGTCTCCAAGGTGCAGATCATGATTTTTCGCCGGTGGGTCACATCACTGATAAAGTGAAGGGGCTCGTGACCGCTTGTGAGGAAGTTCAGTTTTCTTTTATTCGTCGTGGTGCCAATAAGGTGGCCCACACTATCGCTAGAAATGCGGCCTCGGTCTGTGTTGGTTCTGTTGACATTCCGGATTTTGTTTCGTCTTTTGTTTTGTCGGACTTGAGTTAGCTTGGCCTTCGGGCCTTGGAGTGTCAAAAAAAAAAAAAAAAAACAAATACTCTCCATTGACTTTGATCAATATTTTTATCTTAATGTTACCCTTGGGGGTTAACTGTAATTAACTATACCAATGGGGGCTAAATGTAATATTTTTAATAAAGTTTTCCGACTATCATTTTTTAACAAAATATAACATTTATAAGGACGATATTCATCTTTCAAATTAATTAAATAATTAAATAACGTTTAAAGATTTATTTTATTATAAACATTAAGTTAAAAGGTAATAATTAAATAATTATGGTTAACGATCAATTAAAAATAAAAATAATTGTGGTAATTTTATAATTCAAATTTTTATTTACTTAGCTTAATGACAAAAATGTAATTTATAATTCAATTTTAATTGAAGTTAAATGATTCTTTATATAGATATTAGTTAATTGTTAATAATTATTAAATAATAACTTATTATAAATTGAAATTAGAAGTTTTTTATTTGTAATATATATATTAATATTTTCATGTAAATATTTAAAAAAAATCCTCTTATAATTAGTAAAACTTTCAATATTTAACCATTTCAGTTAGGTTTAATTCAATTTGAAAATAATTTTTTCAATTTAGTGAGGATAATTTGTAGTTTAATTTAATTGTATCGTACAAATTGTAATTTTCATATTTTCGAGTTTGTTCACATGTAGTTGTCAATAAGTATCTATTATAAAATACTAAATTACTTAAGTAAATTAGGATAACGTATTAATTAAAAGTAAGACTTGTTAATCTAAAGAAAATATGAGCGAATTTTATAAATGAAATTAAATATATAAAGTATAATAAAATATGAATAAAGTGCATAGTCAATTGTCTTTGAAAGAGGAATAACGTCGGTATAACGGTTATATTTTGTCAAAAAATGATAGTTGAAAAACTTTATTAAAAATATTACACTTAACCCCCATATTAGTATAGTTAATTACAGTTAACTCCTAAGGGTAATATTGGAATAAAAAAACTGACCAAAGTCAACAGAGGGTATTTTTAATTTTTAATTAAGTTTTTGCTGACGTCAGCAATTTTCAAACGAAAATGGGGGTTGGGTTAGGTGTAATTATTTATTTCCTGAAGGGTGGTGTTTGTGATTTAATCTAAAAATGATGGTGAATTATAATCATCTCATCTAAGTTTGAGGCTAGGTGTAATTAACCCTTTAAATTAATTTAACGCACATAAATATCCAGCTTTGGGTCCTCGCATTCCCTAAACACCGCCGGTGGCTTAAAACTGCCGCATTTAAAAAATTAATTAGAGATTTTTTGGGTCTACACCCCCTTGTGAGATCTCATGATTCCGATTGTTATTCATTTAAATAAAAAATATTAAATATTCTAAATAAATCAAAATTAAATGAAAAGCAAGGAAAAGAAAACCACAAAAGAAACCATCAAGTAATATAACCTAGTTATTCAACCTAGTGATCCGGGATTAATTAACTAGAAATCTTGTATTCGAAAATATGATTAATGCACGTTGAAAGAAAATCATTTATTATTATTCCACAAACCATAAAGATGAAAGATACTACAAAGTTACGTCATCAGATATGATCCTATCAAATTCATAAAGTACGGAAATGAATAAAAGGAAGATAATCATGGGAAGGCATTATGAGACTGGACTTCAATGGGGCGTGTGAAAGTACGGCAACAATAGCAGCAAGATCCTCCTGGTGCTGGAGGTGAAC
>JBBMKE010423470.1:0-10782 GCA_037834125.1 Lippia alba | reverse complement strand
TGATTAATCCTTTGACTTGAGTTTCTTTAATGTCTCATATGAGCTAACTCTGTAATCTTTGATATAGGCTCAAAAGGATTTCGACATACTGAAACCTGAACCACGGCCTGTGTTGGGATTACACAAGTGACATATGAGAATTAGTAGAATCAATAAATGGCTTACAACTTGTTACTGGAATAAGGTTAATCTCTTACTGATTAAGTTGTTCGTAGTCCATTGAACTTAAACCCTTGGCCAAGGTGAATAAAGATCAAGACATCAAGAAAATGAGGTTTTCTTGGATTGAGATCGAAATGGATATGGAACAAACTTAACTTTATAGATCAAGAATATTTTGGCTCTAAGAATATTCCCATGCCTTAGTTCTTGATCGAGAGATGGAAGTATCGGAGGATCTTATTCACAAGATGTAATTGACTGAAAGGTTCTTCGATTTACTTCATTATTCGTCTAGGGGTCACACATCCATTGCTAGATTACGATCGTGTGATATGTGAAGTGGATTAATAAATTTAGTGAATTAATTAATCACTGTCACTGCTATTTGAATAATGAACCTAAAAGGTCACACACAAATGTCAGAATACACGAGTTTTGGATAGGAGGTTAATGTGATTAACGTATGATCAAAATATTGATCGAAGAGGGAAAATCCCCGCTATGAAGTAGTCACGTTTGGAACGGGACTGTCACGTGTCATCACATGTGGCGTCGGACACGTGTCAGGTGACGTGGTTTTAACGTGTGGATTCATTCCACACGTGAATTCTTTTCCTGAAATTAATTGATGAAATATAATTAATTAATTTAAATCTATTATTTTATGAATTAATTGTTAGAATATTTTCTTAAGTCATAACCCAGTAAATAAATAATTAGAAATTAATTTATTTATTTAAATAAGACTTTTAACTTTAGGAAAGTTGAAAAGTCCTACTTCCTATTGTAGGAGAGAGAGTTTGATTCTTGCAAAGACTTGGCGAATAAGTTAAACTCGTATTTTCCAATTAAATTAATTAATTAAGCTAGTTGATGAGTGACAAGAAACAAAGTTTCCTAGGGTTAGGAGAACTATAGGGAGTTCGAACCCCCTTGTATAAATACAAGGGTGGTGCTCTCTTATTTTTTAGACCAACACTCTTGAAGTGTTATGATTTTTGAGAAAAATTAAAAGAAAAAGAAAAGTTTTTCAAAGCACAGGTTTCCTAGCCAAAACACAAGCCACAGAACTAGCATTCTCCCTAGCTTGATCGTGTTCTGCGACTGGTATGGATACCTTTAGAGGATCGCTGCTTTAGGATCTATCGAAAGCCGTTCGAGGGACATTCCGCACGAAGGGCGTTTAGTAGGCGGTACTAACATCACAAGAAAGCTTCAATCTACGTGAGTTTCTTAGAACTACCAATTAATACGATAATTGAGAGCTTTCAATCTTGCTTGTTTGGAAAAAAATTTAATTTCCGCTGCGTTTACCTTACCGTTTCTCCAACAATTACAGTGCATATTACTTTATATGGTCCTTTGTCGGTACCTCCGATTGATGGAGGTGATCAGTTGGGTGAAATTGGGGATGATGAAAATGATGTTGATGATGGTGGTAACGAGCGAGATGTTGAATTAGAGGAGCAAATGAAAGTAGTGGATGATAACCTTCATGAAGTTTCAGAATATGAGATATGTGACCATCTCGACACGCAATATTATGAAGAGATGTTTGAAAGTGAAGAAGAGGACTTGCTGGTGCAACAAGAGCTTGTTGTTACACAACAATGTGCAATTGAGGTAAATAATCTTTTGATAATATCTCTAAAAATTACAACTAATACCATGAAATTGTATATTCTCTAAAAATTGCAACTTTGCTCTTGAAATTGTATATGATGTTCCACCAGATGACCTTTCATGCTATGAGTTGTCTGATAATTGTGAATGGTACAATGATAGTGACAAAGAAATTCTGGATGATCTGTTAAGAGGTTGGTCTAGTGTGAAATAGGTACAAATCCCAGATAACCTAATGCGAAATTCAATTTGAAAGAGAATGGTGTTTTTGCTTCGGTGCAAGAGTTTAGGGCAACACTCCAAGAATATGTGATCAGAGCTGACATTACGATTGATAGAGTTAAGAATGATAAGGACATAATTATTGTGAAGTGTACTGCTCCTAGATGCCCATGGAGGATCCATGATTCGGTTATAACTAAAGGAACTAACATGAGGTCGTTTGTAATAAAAAAATGCATCCCTCATCATTGTTGCATAAGAGTGGACAATATAAAAGAAGCAAATGCAGTTTGGATAGCACAGAAAATTGTTCCCATGATGAGGACCCAATCTGACATTAAATATAAGACATTGAAGGTGGAGTTGGATATCTATTGAATACTAATGTATTACATTTAAAATTTCCCCAGTAGAACTTGAAGCTTTAAAACAAGGCTTTTTAGATGGCTGTCAACCATTTATTAGCTTAGATGGTTGTCATCTCAAGGGTAAATATGGAGGAATACTTCTTTCAGTTGTGTCTCTCGATGGTAATATGGGATTGTATCCGTTGGCCTTCGCAATTATAGAAAGTGGTAATTAAGACAGTTGGGGTTTCTTTTTAACATGCTTGGCACAAATGTTGGGAGGTTTTAATGATGGTAGAGTCCGGACTTTCATGACAAATGGAGAAGTTTTAATGATGGTAGAGCCTGGACTTTCGTGACAGTTGTGTGTCACCAATTTCTTTTTTTATTACATAGGGAGGCTCACGAAGGACTGACGATGTATCATCTCAGACTAATATTCCACAAGAATCAAATATAACAACATCAAATGTAGCGGAAACAATTGCCACAACAACAAATGTAACAAGGAGAGGAAGGGACAAACCTCCCAAGAAATAATGCAAATATTGGAGCAGCTAAAAGTTCGCAAAACATCCCAACGCAAGGTTAATTTGTTTAGGAGCATTATTGAACTATTATTACGTATTTAATACATTTTTTTGGTATATTTAAGAAGGAATTAGGCCTGATGCTTTTGGATTCTTGAGCAATATTTGGTGGCTGTAATCATGATTTAGGCTTGTTGGTTTTGGCTTTTGTAAGCCATTTCATATGCACGGCTTATGACTATTCTAATATTATGGTTGTAATTGCTTTTAGAAGGATTTATGACTATTGATTTAGGAACAACTTGGCTATTCCTTTTAAATTGTATTGTTTTGGTTGTAATGTTTATAACTAACGAAGATGGTCGTAATGCTTGTTGCTACTTCTGGCCGCTTTAATTTTTGCTAATTAAACATTGTTCTTATATACATTGGCAAGAAATGAGCATGATAAATATGCTAACTGTTGATGTCAAAAATGATTAAAAATGTTGGATCATATGATTAAATAAACTTATATTTATAGAGTTAACTATTATTGAGGCAAACAATGGACTACTATAATGATAATTTTGCAAGAATGATTGTTGTAAATTGGGCTGAAAAATTACACTTGACCCCTACTTTAGATAATAAAATTACAACTACCCCCAGGAACATAATAGGTATAAATATTTTGACTTTGGTCAATGGGGGTATCTTAAGATTTTTATTAATTTTTTGCTCATGTCATCATTTTTAAATGAAACCCTAACAAGTTGGTGGTTTAATGTAATTAAAATTTTCTTGCCAGGTGGTGTGTGTAATTGTGAAACCCCAAACGGAGGGCACCACATCCCCCGCACTACAAATCTAGCTTACACATGAAATGGGTTATCCATGCATGAACCGGACTCATACCGAACGGGTGACAAAATAAAACAACACTCCTAGCTAGGCGCGATGTATCCGTACCAAACATTCAAGAGACAAGACGAGTACAATGCGGAACAATAATTCAATAATCAGATTCAATAGTAGTTATTACGAACCCAAATTATTCGTTAGCATAATTAAAATAAGAAAATAAATACAGGTTCAACTAAAGTATCCACCTGTCCTAACCTGTATCGAATCAATACATGTACAAACTTAAAGACGGGGTTCAACTAGAGTCTTTAGAAACATGAAAGATATAAGGTGGCTTACAAAGCTCAAATACAATCAGGAAAAGAATGTGCAATATGATGCAGTGTATACGGGACCAAGACTCGTACAAAGACCTCAAAAAGACTCCCGCCTAACTACCACTTAACCTGCAAGACAGACACTAAAAACAAGAAGATGGAGGGGTCAGCCAACTGACTGAGCGAAGGGGGTACGCACTCATATATATACATACATACATACATACATATATATATATATATATATATATATATATAAAATCAGACAATTAGGCCGACATAGTTCCACTGTACGTTATTCGTTATTAAAATAAGTGACAAGAATCAGAAATGATTAATACGTCCTGGTGGAATTATGTCAACACATGCAAGTCACATGAACAAGATATAATATACATGTGTCGATATCCATACGCATTTGTTGATCCCCATTTTACCTTAACGATCCACGAACTCCTGGTTGAGCAGCGATTGGGGGCATGCTAGAGGTTATGGATATCTATGCTTAACATTTTAGGGGAACCCGATGATGGGTATTTATTCCATTCTAGACTCCTCTTTTCAGTTATTAAATGACAAGTACAATCAAGTAATTAAGAAACGAGCACGATTCATGAATTATAATTATTGCAAGCGAGAAATCATGTACAAATTAACCTCCTTCTCCGGTTGCAATGGGGCTGGTAGCTAGCCTCCCCATCCGCGCCACTATAGTCAATGGATAAATGAATCCCAAATGATCTGGAGAGCCATCTCCCACCAAACCTCTTGGTGGGTATCCAGCGGCCCAAAAAGGTTGGGACTTACGCAAGAGGTCACCGTCGGCCCGATACCTCCCCAGATCACTCAAGACACTAGTCCCTGGGCCCTACGAACAAGAACAATATCCACTTCGGCTAGTCCAGTGCTAGAAGAGCCAGGGACACAAACAATATCTCGCAAAACAGGCTCAAGGTTAACACTTACACAATTTATAAAGCATTTCCAGTACATAGCCTGTATAAAATATATGGGTAACTTGAATATTTAAAACCATTTGGCTAATTTAAGGCATGCAAGGTTTTAGGTCATTTATAAAAGAAAAACCCTCACCTCTAAGTGTGCAAGAAAGACCAAGGGAGAAACCACGAATCCTGAACGTCTCCACCGAGGAGATCACTGAACAAGAGAGAAGATACGGTGTAATTGTGAGACACAACTCGTAATGGAACCAAGTAGGACGCACAGAAAATGATTATGAAGTGGTGCGACATGTCATGAGGTGATATGATATATAATGAAAGCATAAGAGGCATAAAAATGTCGTGATCGTGTTCATGTGCACAATTAAGGCCTCAAGCAAGTAAACAATGATACTAATTCATGACATGTCAAACAATAAACCATTAAATAGATTATCAAGCCATTGATACTTAATTCTCATGTATGACATACATTTGGTACATATAAAGTGCAACAAATCTCAAAAAGGTCACGTACTCATGTCATTCACTCATACAAATTCAATTCATATAAATAACGGAATCAAATAAGAAAGATTAAGCAAGTAAGGACCAAGGAGTGTCAAACATGAGCATAATCAACCAATATTTAAGTATACAATACATATAAATCACATATAGGAGTTAAGGGTGTGGAAGGAATACAAGAAGAGAGGTTTTAGCAAAGTTTAGCAAAAGTGGACAATTTTTTGGAAATGCACAAGTTGTAGGAAAATGGGAATACCTTGAGTTCTATAAATTGGAATTGAGTTTTTCTTGTTGGAAATGAAAGTAGACACAAAGGGCTTTCCAATTATATGTGGCACGAATCATGGTTCAAAGCGAGGTGAAAATGGCGTAGGCCTCGAAATTAGGTGAATGCAGATTTTCGGCGAAGTGGCGACACAAAAAGTAATATTGAGGTGAATCCAATTAGAGAATGTTCTTGACTCAAAGAAGTTTCTACAGTTAAAATTTCAGCTCAAATGGAGTTCGTATGAGGAATTACCCGAGCGAGCAAAATAGCACTAAAGATTTGCCCGCCCCGGGCAAGTTTTCTGGGCAAGAAAAAGAAGAAGAAGAAGCAAGGGTTGCGTTGTACGTGGGGACAAGAGAGGGAACAAAACCACACCAAAACTCCACCAAAAACACCAAAAATCAAGGCACAAGTTCAGGTATTCATGCTACATGATGTTCTCTTGTTAAAACTCATAAAATTAACAAACCCACATTATATACATACGCATATATATATATATACATACACATTATACACACATATGCATACACCATCTCCACAACCAAATTTCTTGCCATCAATTTATGGATTCAAGTATTAGAACATCAAATACACACAAAATCATGCATGCATGCTTCCAACCATAATCTCAAAAATCATGCATGCATGCTTCCAACCATAATCTCAAACTCTAGCTCATGAACCCACATACTACCTCTGAAGCACGGACACGGCAAAAATTGGTCCCGTACAGTGTCCGACACGGCTCCAATAAGTGTCTGACACGTCGGATACATGTCCTAAATTAAAAAAATAAAAAAATTTGGACACGGGTGTCGAACACGCCTGTAAGGCGTGTCCGACGCGGCTTGGACACGCCAAACACTTTTTATCTGCAATTTCGTGCATTGATGAACAGAATGAAGAAGGAAAAGATAATATATTTACGGACGTGTGAGCTTCAACCATCAGCAAGGAATTTTGTGCTTTCTCCTCTCACCATGATCGGATCTAATTTCAGCGAGGAATTTTGTGCTTTTTCCTCTCGCCATGATCGGATATAATTTTTGGATACAAGCTCTCAGATCGATCCTACATTTAATTTGATTGTCTCCCACTTGTATTTGAAGAGATTTTGGAGAACAACCCAAAGAAGATTGGTTCCCACTTGTATTTGCAGAGATTTCAGAGAGCACAACAACCCAAAGAAGATTGGCTCCCACTTGTATTTGCAGAGATTTCAGAGAGCACCCAAAGACTATGATGAACAGTAGATCTCTAGAAATAATTTGGAACTGAAAATGTTTTATTAATTGAGCCTGGAACTGAAAATATTTTATTAACTAAGTTGGTAAAGTAAAAGTTGGGGTCTAATATATAAACATATGGCCCAAAAGAAACGTGTCTCGCCAAGTCTCCCACCTCTCCACATAAAAAGTATTACCCTTGTTAAAGTGTTTAAGTAAATAAACATGACCTATTAAAGTGTTTTAAGTAAATAAATTAAACATAATCGAAATTAACACGCTAATCAAAAAGTGGATAAAACTAATACAAAATTGCATACAAAATGCTTAAGTATATGCACTAGAAAATTATTTATTTATTTATTTAAAATATTTATGAATGTCTTATATTACATAAAGTATTATTTATAAAATATAATTATTTATATATAATAAAGTCGTGTCGGAGCCATGTCGTATCTTAAGATTTTTAAAAAATTCATGTCGTCGTGTCCATATCGTGTCGTGTCGTGTCCGTGTCTGTGAATCATAGCATACTACACATATATACCTATATATACACATCATACCTTGGATGGAAGAAAACAAGGGGATGAGGAAGAAGAGGTTTTGACTTGAATTCTTGGAGTAAAAGAACTTGAATCTTTGTCTTGAGCTTCTTTGTTTGATTGAGAAAGAGAGAAGGAAGAAATGGGTGTGTGTCTTGTGTTTGTTCTTGAAAATGAAGGAATGAAGATAAAAGATGGTGAGCAGCTTGATTCTTGAGCTTGAAGGAGGAAATTGGATCTTGAAATCCTTGCCTTACTTGGTCTTGGATGTGCCAATTGAAAGAGGGGAAGAATGTAGGGTTTGGAGCTTTCTTTGTATTGAGAGAAAATGAGAAGAAGAAGAATGGGGAAGGGTGTGTGTGGATCGTATATATGGTGGGGAAAGAGGAGGGAATTTGCACTTTGGTCCTTAAGAGAGTTTAAGTGATTCAATTAGGGCCCCAAGGTTTGGTAGGTGACTGTCCAATTTAAAGTTTGGATGAGTCCAAGGATTTCATATAAAGTCAAATAGGTACATAATCAAAACAAAACATTAATTAAGCAAGAATACGGGGTTTCAGATGAATTTAAATGGCATAGTCAAAGGTCACATAAATCATATAGGTCACGTAGTAGCAATTAATTCACAAAATTTAATTATAAAACATCCACTAAGCATTTAAGACACATATAAGTCACATAACTCTCGACCTAACTCACTCGTTACGTCAAACTTGACTTGTTGGGAAAACGGGGCATCACAGTAGTTTAATCTAAAAATGATGGTGGATTGAATTACCCCATCTAATTTAGGGATTAGATGTAATCAACCCTTATTAATATTATTATTATTATTATTATTATTATTATTATTATTATTATTATTATTATTTTACTTCTAACTCTATTTTATGTCGTTCACCAATAATTCTTTTTTTCTTCTATTCGTATCTTAAGGTGTACTTCATAAGCTTAGTTTTCAACTTCTTTTACAAATTTTTTGAAGATATAATATTTTTTATGGTAATATTTTTTTTTGTTTGGAGTTTTCCTTGTGTAGCATTTTAATGTAGGCATTGTTTTAAAAATTAACAAACTAACATAAGGAAATAGAAAGGTGCCGGAGAAAACGTAAGATTTTTTTCAAATTTAAGGAAGATTTTTTTCAAAAATTAGATTTTAATTATTTTAAATTTTGCTGGAGGAAAAAAGGTATTATTTTCTCTATTTTCCTCATTAGTAAAAGAATAACACACGGATTTTTCCTCTCATGTGAGAGTCCTCCTCTCTTGTGAGAGCCACCTTCTCTTAACCCTAATTTCCCCGTAGAGTGTTGTGCTCGCTGTCGACAGATCTCCATTCCGCACTTCGTCTGCCACCAGCCATTCTCCGTTCCTCTACTCTTCGTTTGTTTTTTTTTTTTGTTTCTTTCTTTCCTTGTTTCTCCTTTCGTCCTTTTTGTTTATTCTGTCTGTAGGTTGCGCATGACTGACTACCCGTTTCATCACTATGGTGTCTTCATCGGGGGTTGCGGGCTTGAGGGATAATCAGGATGATGAGGATCTAATCCAGTTAACTCAATCCCTTTCGTTGACGGCGTGAGAATCGGTCTCGCTGAAAATCAGGAATAATATTCAGGAACCTTCTAAGGCGAGCTACCCACTCTCTCCTGTGGGTAGGATTTTCACTCTTCGGATTGTAAAGTTCGACTTCTTCCGATCTACCATGATTAGGGCTTTCAATCTGGTGATGGGCATGGATATCACTAGGCTGAGTGATGAGCGCTACTTATTCTCGTTCAAGCACAAGCTAGACATGCAACGTATTTTTGAGGGAACACCGTGGAGTTATGAAAAGTGTATCCTTATTCTTAACACCATCCAGGAGGATGAGGATCCGTTACATATTGATCTGACTATGTGTGATTTACCGTCCGCATTCATGGTTTACCGTGGAATCGCCGGAATTCTGAAATGGCCAGATTGATAGCAGAGGGGATAGGGAAATTCTGGAGTGCAGTGGCTGTGACACAAGGGGATATGGTCCGTGAATATGTTAGGGTTAGGGTGGGATTGAGAATGACGGACCCCCTTATTCGGTTTCTTGATCTGGAATTACCAGATGGTAGGGAGATTGGAGTAACTTTTTCCTATGAACGACTCACTACCTTTTGTTACTTGTGCGGAATATGTTATCACATAGACAAGTATTGCTTGCTGAGATATGCATAAGGTTTTATTGATCCGTCTCCTCGTTTTCCTTATGGTCCATGGCTGAGATCCTCTGCTACTGAAAGCTCTCCTTTTAGCCAAACCTCTACACAACCAACCACCAGAATTCACTCCCATCATAACCTGATTTCCACACCTGTGATCCCAAACCTGTCTCTTAATCCCTCTCAAACAACCATCCCCAAACATACTCAGTCCAAACACCCTCATCATATGAAAAACGACTCTATCCCTTTATCTAGCCGAGGCAGAAACGCAAATTCGAACTCTTCATTCCTCTTCCATAAACAATACAGTAACTTGTCTCCTCTCTCTACCATTACCAGTAGCTCTCCCACCAATGTCCCCCTCACTTCCAATACTCTCACTACCACTCCATAGGAAACACTAGCTCTAGCAATATCTCAGTAGGGGGTATTCGCCAACGTTCTCCTCCCTCAAGTCCGCAACCTAATCGCCAAAAACAAAAAACCATCTCATCACCACCAAATTCCAAAATGAGCTCCCCTCAATCCCTCACTTTCAACCACAACAGTATGGACTAAAATCTTGTCAATGTCCCCCTTATCCTTAGCCTTTCCGACACACCCATCACAACCAAACCAAAACATAGAAAGTTCCGAACTAAGCTTGCTCCCTCTCCCTCTCCCTCATCTATTTCTAAATAGTTTCCCTCCGAGAGTTCAAATAAGAATCTAAGTAATGTTGTGCTTTCAGATATCACTAACTCAACGGTAGAGGTTGCGAGGCAGCCCCACCAATCCCAATGAATTGCATCAGCTGGAACTGCCAGGGCACGGGGGGTCCCTGGCGAGTTCATAACCTTAGCTCACAACCCCTCGATGATCTTCCTTGCTGAGACGAAATATAAAAAAAAGACGATTAATGGTTTGAAAATGGCGTTAGGTTTGTGTGATGCCCCGCTCGTTCACAAGTACAGGTACGCGCTCACGAGAGGGCTTTACATGATAATGTGCTCGTTTTATGTTTTAGAGTTCTTTTGTGGTGCGT
>JBBMKE010423463.1:0-10782 GCA_037834125.1 Lippia alba | reverse complement strand
TCAGGATTAGGGGAGTTCTTATACATGCACAGTCAAAGTAAATCGCAAACCCAAACAAGAGCATATAAAGAAGTGTTACCTTAATTCGTTATTTTATTCAAAGATTGTCTGTGATTACAATAAGAAAAAGTACAAAGCGGATATTACAATCGACTTTCTATGGCACTATTCCTAACACTTGGTTTATATATGGAAACTAATTTCATGTGTGAATTGAGCGAGTAGCACGGGGGATGTGGTGCCTATCGATGCGGGTGCTACATCCTTAAGTGGTATCAAAGCTTCGGTTGCAAAATTGGGCTCTTGAGTCGCGTCTCGTCAGTCTAGGTCGTTCAACTTAGGAACAATATGTCAATTTGAAAGTCTTGCTTTGATATGTGATGTACTTGGATTATTTGGCATACAATTTTTCTTGCATTCATGGATAATTGATTGACCCCGATATGCATTTTTTATGTTTTAAATTGTAGATGGCCCGTGGAAGACCCCCACACCGAGATAAAGAGAGAAGGACTCCCTCCCCACCACGATAACAACAAGCGCCCCAAATGAATATGGGCGACTTTATGAAGGTCGTTTATAACTACGTTGAGCACCGAAGGGCTCAAGCACCATCTCCACCGCCACAATCACCACCTCCACCGCCGGTTAGGGATTCTCATGGGATTTTTCTGAACTACAATCCCCCTCACTTTGCCGGTACCACAGATAATATCATGGCGGAAGATTGGCTCTCAAGATTGGAACGTATCTACACTCTCTGCCAATTCTCGACTTATGAGAGGGTCCAATTCGCCATATTTCAACTAGATGGCGACGCGTATGAATGGTGGGAGAGAACTAAAGAGAAGCTAGAGGTGGATGAGGAGGAGATCACATGGGAAGTTTTCAAGAGAGAGTTTCGGGATGCCTATGTTTCTGAGGTGGTCTGTGAGAGGAAGGAGCAAGAGTTCATGGAACTCAAGCAAGGGAATCGGATGGTGTCCCAATATTTCAACCATTTGGGAAAGTATACCCCTCACATCATGAGGGATGACAAGAAAAAGATGAAGAGGTTCATTGCCGGTCTAAGGCAAGATTTGAGGCATGGGCAAGCTAGTCACAAGGTGGAGAGCTTCTCCGAGATGGTCCAACGTACTCTTGGACTTGAGGAGGAGTATAGAAAAATGGACCCCGTACCAAGGCAACATCACTCGGGGAAAGGATGGGCTCGGGATCCAAGAGGCCCATTTATGTGACGACGCCTCTCAACAAGGCGCCCATGGCCAAAGCCCCATGGAAGAAGGCAAAACCAGCACCGGCACTACCACCACCAGCACCACCACTCGATCCTAAACAAACTAGGCCTTATATGCATTGTGGTGGCCCTATGCGTACTTAGGAGACATGCCGCCGCCTTGGAGCTTGTTTGATTTGCGGTTCTATAGAGCATCAAGTGGAAGGATGCCCTCGATATCAAGGTAATGGGGCCAAAGACAACTTGTGTGAGCTCGAGCTTATGCCATTGATGGCGAGGAGCAAGAGGCCGAGGTGGATCGCGTTGCCATTGTTGAAGGTACTACATGCATTCATGGCACAAACATACATACATTGTTTGAACCCAAGGCTACACGTTCTTTTATGTTTTGGGACTTTGCTTCTACTTTGTGCTTGCCTTCCGCGTGTACTTCTACTTCCTATGTGATTAGTTCCCCATTGGGGGGCAACCTTATTACCGACCGTGTGTTTAGGGGAGTTTCGGTGAGAATTGAGGGCCAGGATTTCTTAACAGACTTCATTGAGATGCCGATGAGTAGATATGGTGCTATTTTGGGGATGGATTGGTTATTCCGGCATAATGCTATTGTTGATTGTAGAGAGAAGAAGATAAAGTTGGGTTCCGATGTTGTTGTGGGTATGAGCTCTACTTCTATTCCGTTGGTATCTTTCGTTGAGGCTAGTAGATTGGTTCGAGATGGGGCTTCGGGTTTTCTTACTTATTTGTTGAACAAGCCTAAGGATCAAGCTAAGGTTGAGGAAACGGAGATTGTTAAGGAATTTCTTGAGATTTTTCCGGAGAATTTGGGGTCATTGCCACCGGAAAGGGAAATTGAATTCGTAATTGATCTATATCTGGAAGCCGAACCTTTTGCAAAGACTCCATACCGGATGGCTCCCGCCGAATTGAAAGAATTAAAGAAACAACTTGAGGAGTTATTAGCTAGTAGCTATATTCGTGGCCCGATCAAGGGTTGATCCGGAGAGCAAATTTGGGTTTGATAATTCTGAACTCTTCAGATTTAAGACGAGAGTTTGTGTGCCAGAAGAGCTCAAGAGGTTGGTACTTGAAGAAGCATACCGTTCAGGGTATTCCATTCACCCTGGTGGTACAAAAATGTATCGAGACTTGAGGGAATTTTATTAGTGGAATGGCATGAAAAGGGATGTCGCTAATTTTGTAAAGCGGTGTCTCGTGTGCCAAATGGTGAAGGCTGAGCACCAGAAACTGGGAGGAACTCTCCAACCACTTCCGATCCCTGAATCAAAGTGGGAGCAAGTGACTATGGACTTCGTGTCCGGCTTGCCAAGGTCTAGGGGAGGATTTGATGGAATTTGGGTAATCGTCGACAGGTTGACGAAGTCTGCTCACTTTCTCAAGGTTAAGATATCGTATAAGACTCCTAAGCTAGCCGAGCTTTATTGTAATGAGATTGTGAGGCTGCATGGAGTGCCCAAGAGTATTGTTTCGGATCATGATCCAAGGTTTATAGCTAAGTTCTGGAAGGCTCTTCATAAGAAATTAGGGACCAAGCTTCATTTTAGCACGACTTTCCATCCTCAAACTGACGGGCAATCAGAGAGGGTGATTCGGTACTTAGAAGATTTGTTGAGGTCGTGTGTCTTAGATTTCAAGGAGAAATGGGACAAGAACCTAGCCTTGATCGAGTTTGCCTACAATAACAGCTATCAGGCTTCAATCAAGATGGCTCCCTATGAGGCACTTTACGAGAGGAAGTGTAGGTCACCTCTATTTTGGGACATCGAGGATATGCGGTGGACTGAAGAGGGTAAGCTCGAACGAGCGACATCTTGGGAGAAGATTGATAAGACTACCGCGAAGGTGAAGATGATTCAGCAAAGGATGAAGGCAGCTCAGGATAGACAGGAAAAGTACGCCAATAAGAGAAGTAGACCGCTCGAATTTGAGGTGTGAGATCGGGTTTTCCTGAAAGTATCCCTGAGGAAGGGATTTTCTTGAATTGGTCAAGGAGGAAAGTTGAATCCGAGATACTTAGGACCGTTCGAGATCTTTGAGAAGATTGGGGAAGTGGCGTATAGGTTGGACTTACCGCTAAATCTCACGGGAATTCACAACGTGTTCCACGTGTCGCAGCTCAGAAAGTTCTTTCCTGACGAAACAGCCATACTTCCAGTTGAAGAGGTACAGCTTGAGCCGGATTTGACGATTCTAAGACATCCGGTTAAGATTCAAGATCGGAAGATGCAGACTTTAAGAAACCGGCAGATTCCCTTGGTCTGAGTGTTGTGGAGAGATCAGAAGTCGGAAGAATCAACTTGGGAGACCGAGGAGAAAATGAGAGAGTTGTATCCGGAATTGTTCTCAGGTTGAGAAGTGAACCTAGGGACCAGGTTCTCCGAAGGGTGGGAGATTGTAACACCCCGTATTTCTGAGCCGACAGGTAGTTATGTGATTTAAATTTAAGAATGCATTTTATTTGAAATTATGTGATTTGTGTGATTTTATTTGCATTTAATTGCATTCCGTTTATATTAATTGTCGGAGAATCGAACCCGGAACCACCTTGAACCGAAATAAATTAAACCGAGAAAACCAAGAACCGAACCCAAGCTCTAAGAACCGAACCGGTTCAGCCCTTAAGGGCTTGAATCCCTCATTTCTTTCCTCACTCTCACATTTCAAATTTGAACAACAGCAAGAAGCCCCAAGTTCCCTCCACCTTGATCAATCTTCCCAAGGCCACATCTCTCTCGTTTCTTCATCTTTTCTCGAGCCCAAGTAAGTTTTGGAAATCCCATGATCCTCTCTATCTTTCAACCGAACATTTCATCTTGTAATTTGCATTTGATATGGATTTGGGCATATGATGGAATAGTAAGGGCTTATTGCATTTTAATGATTTTGGTGATTTTGAATTGGTATGATTGGTAGTGGACTACATATATGAGTGCTAGAAGTTGCATATATTATATTTATTGCATGATTTTGGTTGGTTATTGCATTTATGGCTTGAAGCCATTTTTGGGTTATGCATATACATGTGGGTTTGATGTTTTGGCCTCCATACTTGGTTTAATTGTTGTCTTAGCTTGTATTTATGCTTCTTTGCATGATTCTTGATGTATTTGTTGAGTTTTGAGCTGTTGAGTTGGGGTTTTGGTGTTTCCCGCGTGTCTCCCCTGTTTTGGCCTTTTTTCTACGCAGACAGGTTCCCACAGCCGTGGGAAATTTATAAAGCAAAAACCCACGGGCGTGGATCCTGCCCGGAGTTACTGCCTCATTTTGGGCGATTTCCAACGGTCGTGGGAAATTGCAAAGGAAAAATCCATGGCCGTGGATCCTTGGCAGTGATCATGGGCAGGGTACCTACTTCGTTTTCTCATTTTCTTTCACTTGTTTTGGTTTTCCCACCCCCATTATGACTCCCAAGCATGCTTAATATGTACATTATGTGTCACCTTGTTTATATTGAATTTTGGTATGACTTTAAATCCGTTCGTTTGAGATTTGGTTCAATATGCTTTAATTGGTACTTTTGTGCACTTTATGCGCATGCATTGCATCTCATGCATATCTTTTCATTGCCATGCGTCATTTTGGTCCATATAGAGTCTAAGTCTCGGGTTTCTTTGTGTATCTTTTCAAAGGAGGACCCCGTTGACAAGCCCGAGGCATAGCTCTCACGCTCACTACACTTTTTGCTTATTCTACAAGGTGAGGTTAGGATTTTGTATAGCTAAACGACCTAAGGCCTTAATGTGATGTTTTCTTGCGCCGTATGTGAATGTATCTTATATAAATATGTAAATATGTGTTGGATATAGTACGATTATGATCTTGTGAAATAAGATTCGAAAAGTTAATATGAAGGTATATATAAGCCTTTCCGGAAATTATGTTCAGTTTCTGTTATGCTGCGAGCTAAGCCATGAAAGATTGGCTAAGTGATGTTATGTTCTAATATGTGAGCTCAACGGAGTTATGGGTAAGGAACCCTTAGGACGGTATAGGACCGTCAAGGTTAAGCCTATGCATAGTCTCCACCCAAGATATCACGTGCGACCTCGGGAGATAGAGAAGGCGTGATATTTTGATGCCTCCGGTTATCCGAGAAGGACCCATAGTAGGTTAGCTACCTCTCGGGGTATGTTATATGTATGGATGGTTAGAATCTGCAGATTCTCCCATCATTTGGGCGTTATGGATATGTTTATGATTTGGGTTTTTATTTCTGTTATGAGAAGTAGGTTGGAAGCTCGTACTCGCCGAGCATTGGTTTCTGTTTTGATGTGGGAATTATGAATCGGAGTAGTGAGTTTGAAGATGTATAGTATGTTTGTTTTGGCTTGTAAAACCTATATCCGATTCATGATTCCAACCTTTTGATATATGCTCTGATATATGTATACGTGTGTGGGTGTGCGTTAGCCCCCTCACTTAGTCAGTTGACTGATTCCCTCCGTTGTTTACTTTTCAGTTTGCAGGCTTTTGTTTCGGGAGCTAGGCGGAGAAGTGTCTGCACAAGTGCACTTACGTGTCTAGGTCCTTAGTTTATACATACTTGCTTTTATTATGTATATGTTCTGCACACTTATATGAATTTTGGGCCTTCCCGGCCATTGTATATGTTACCCGTGGACTTGAGGCATGAATGTATATATGTTAATTTGGTTTTAAATTTTCTGCTTCCGTGCACTCTGAGTCTGGTTTAGTTAGCTCCGCCTAGTTAGTGTGTGTGTTTGGTCACCCGTTCGCTAGGATTTAAATTCAGGTACGGATTATTTCGTGACCGGATTCGGGTCTTGGTGAGGGGGATGTGGTCCCTACTTGTGGGGTGCTACACATGTCCGACATGTCTTCTCTTCATGTTCGGACCATTACCCGATTGTTACCAAGTTGAAAGCTGTCAATTCGGTTAAACGAAAGAAGTGAAGGCCATTTCGCCTCGAGGCACATTGGGTAAGGGCGGATGAGTGTACTAGGATTATTAAAGAAGCTTGGGATGGGTTGGCTTCAAACTCAGCGGTGGGGGCGGTACTCGAGAGCAATGAAAGGTGTAAGATAGGACTATTGAGATGGAGAAAAGCACAGCGGGTACGTGAGAGGAAAGATATTGACAGTATGGAATCCCGACTCCGGGTTTGAAGGAAGGGGTTGTCACGGAGCAATCGAAACGTGAGGAACAGGAAATCCAAACCAAATTAGGTGAGATTTTGCTCAAGGAGGAGATCAGCTAGAAGCAGAGGGCTAAGACACAATGGCTTAAGGAAGGTGATAGAAACACCCGTTTCTTTCACTCGAAAGCCAAACAGAGGGAGCAAACTAACCACATAGATGCTCCGAAAGATGATCGCGGGGTTTCCCACACTTCAGAAGAGGGTATTAGGAAAGTCATAGAGGACTATTTTGGGGATATTTTCACTTCGAATGGATGTTCTTTAGCTGAGATTGACGCAGGGATTGCTTGTGTTGAGAGGAAGATAACGGATTATAGGGTTACAGCTTCTTCTCCCGTTCTCGGCTAATGAGGTAACCCGTGCTCTTAAACAGATGTACCCTCTCAAATCTCCTGGCCTTGATGACCTCCCCCTTACTTCTTTTAACATTAGTGGAATACTGTTGGTCGTAATGTCATTGCTTGTCTGCTGAACTTTTTGAATGATGGCCAATTTGATAATAAGCTGAACTTTACGCATGTTGTTCTTATCCCTAAATGCAAAACCCCGGAAGTGATAACTCAGTTTAGACCGATCAGCTTATGTAATATTGTTTATAAAATTGCTTCCAAAGTTCTAGCCGATCGAATTAAACCTCTTCTTGATTCGGTTATCTCGCCTGTTCAATCTGCTTTTATCCCTAAATGTTTAATCTGTGATAATGTGCTTGTTGCGGTTGAGATTAACCATTTTATTAAGCGTAAGGGAACTGGAAAGGAAGGTTACTTTAACCTGAAGCTCGACATGAGCAAAGCGTATGACCGCGTCGAATGGCGGTTCCTCGAACTGGTGATGGTCAGGTTAGGTTTCCCTTTGCATTTCATTGAGCGTATCATGACTTGTATTTCCACTATTTCCTATTCTTTCCTGTTAGATGGAGGTGAATTTGGTTCCCTTACCCCCGAGCGGGGAATTCGAAAAGGGGACCCCATCTCCCCTTATTTGTTTCTGTTGTGCATAGAGGTGTTGTCGTCTCTTTTACAGGAGAAAGAGAGACAAGGGGGGATGATAGGTGTGGAAGTATGCCGGGGTGCCCCTCGTATTTCGCACCTCCTCTTTGCGGATGACACGGTGATTTTTGGAAGGGCGGATGTGGAAGCTTTTGAGAGTGTGAAGGAGATTTTGGAAAGGTATGGGAGGATTTTGGGTCAAGTGATAAATTTGCAGAAGTCATCGCTGCTGTTTAGTCCTAATGTGGGGGAAGCTAGGTGAGGTGAACTTGCGAGGGTGTTGGGAGTCAGAGTAGTGCCGAAGTTGGACCTTTTTTTGGGTCTGCCTTCTATGGTGGGGAGGTCTAGGAAGGAAATGTTTGAGAATATCATCAATAAGGTGAAGAAAAGGGTGAGTGGTTACTCGGAGAAGTTCCTCTCGAAGGCGGGTAAAGAGGATTTTATTAAGTTTGTGATTCAAGCTATCCCCTCTTATGTCCTCAATTGTTTTCTACTCCCCGATAATATCATTAATGAGATAGATGGCATTGTCTCTCGATTTTGGTGGGGAAATAGGGGCGCTCGTAAAATTCATTGGTTAGCTTGAAACAAACTTTGTTGTAGTAAAGAAGATGGAGGGATGGGATTTAGGTCGATAAAGGCGTTTAATTTGGCAATTCTTGCTAAAAAATTGTGGTGGCTAAGCAAGAAACCGGATTCACTAGTTGCTCGGGTGTTAAAAGCGAAGTATTTTCCACGATGTGAAGTGTGGGGCGCCCAGCTTGGAAGATCTCCATCTTACACTTGGAGAAGTCTCCATGCGGCGCGTTTTCTCTTAGCCTCGGGAACTAGGTGTCTTGTTGGGAATGGGAGGAATATACATGTTTGGCGGGATAGATGGATGCCGAGGGGGCCGGAGTTCCAACCATGCTTTAACCAAAATGCGACATTACAACCCGAATGGGTCTCAGACCTCATGAAACCAGGACTGTTAGCATGGGATGACGAACTTATCTTCAACTGTTTTTTCCATAACGACGCTCTCTCAATCCTTAGCATTCCGTTGGGGGCGGTGGCACAGGATGACTCCCTGATTTGGCACTACAATAAATCAGGTATCTTCACTGTGCGGAGTGCTTATTTTTTGGCATTGGATTTGGCTAATAGAGAGAATAATTCTGGTCAGGGGTCGGTGAACCATGGGGTTTGGAATAGATTATGGAAAATCCCGGTGTTACCTAAGGTGCGGAATTTCTTGTGGAGGTGTGGGAGAAATATCTTACCCACGGGGACTAATCTTACCCATGGGGACTAATCTTACCCACCGACATTGTTGCTCAGAAGTAGCTTGTATGCATTGTGGCTCACTGTCGGAAGATGTAGGTCATGCTCTCTTTCGGTGCCCGTTTGCAAGACAGGTCTGGGCGGTGTCTCATATTCCCGTGGTTGTTACACAGAGATTGGAGATGAATTTTTGTGATGGTTTGTTGCAGGCCTGCGATATTTTAGATCAGGCCATTTGCAGCAGAATAGTGACCATCTTGTGGGCAATTTGAGACTGTCGCAACAAGAAGAGAACAGAGGGCGTGGAGCGACTTCCCCATGAGGTGGTGGCTTATACAGACCGCACAATTGGGTCCTGTTCAGTCCATTATAATGAGGGAATGGTGCTCGATCATCGGCATGAGGTTATTAAATGGAAGAAGCCGTCGGAGGGGTGGGTCAAGTTAAACTTCGACGGAGCGGTGTTCTCGAACGCTAATGAAGTTGGAATTGGGTTAGTTGCTAGAAATGGTGAGGGAGCGTGCATCGGTTGGGAGGTGGATCGTAGGAAATATTCCTCAAACCCGGAAGTTGCTGAAGCGTTGGCTGCCCTTGCTGCTGTTCGTTTGGGGCGCGATTTTGGTTGGGATAGAGTGGAGGTTGAGGGAGATTGTCTTAATATCATCAACCGAGTCAACAATGAGGATGAGGACCTCTCCGAAGTCGGAAACATTCTTTTGGATGTTAAAGCAGACTGCTCTTCCTTTACTGCTGTTAAGTTTTCTTTTGTTCGTTGTGGTGCTAACAAAGTGTCCCTCACATTAGCTAAAAATGCGACTTCGGTCTGTGTTGGTTCGTCTGATATTCCTTTTATTGCTTCTCATTTTGTTGACGCTGATTTAATTTAGTCGGCCCTTCGGGCCGTCCCGCTGTCAAAAAAAAAAAAAAACTCAAAGCCTAGTTTTTAGGTTATGTTGTCTTCGTTGTACTATTGTGATGATAATAATTATGCAAAAGATGCTTTACGTTTTTTTAAAAATTGAGTACTTCGCACTTATTAAATTTATTAGCGATTATAGTTATAACAGCTAGAAATGCATTTATTCGAAATATTTGTCCTAAAACATCAAAGAGCATAAATTTTCTTTGCAAGTAGCTAAATACTCTCAAAATATACTTAAATCCTATAGATTATTTTAAATAATTGGTTCAATTAACCATAGTACAATAGTTACTATTTTATGTTTTGGTACACCGTACACAATAATACAATACTTATTACATATCTCCATATCTTTTTCCGACTATTCTATATTAAGTTATAATGTCATAATGCGATGTCGCAATCGCATGGATAAGAATTATAATTAGCCATGTAAAGTCACCTACAAAATATAAAGATTTATTCTTTTATTCACTTACAACTTATATAACTCAATTACTTATATTACTCAATTATATAAGTTGGAAAAAATGAGGGAGATTCTAATTAATCTCCTCGAGGTCCTTCTAATCACTTTTCTTTAAAATTTCTAAAAAAATTATATAACTTAATTATTTTACGTTATACTAAATTATCCGAGTATTTTGTGTTAATAACTAATGTACTTTTGCAATTGTAATTTATCTTTAATTAATACAAAAATATTCTATAACTAGGAAGGGTTTCGCATATTTACTTTATTTATTTGGTATATATGCTTTTATATAAAAAATGAAATTTTGTGGGTCGCATCGTTGTTATTAAAAATATATTAAATGTCAAGATTTTAAAAATAGACTTAGTTTTGCGTAATTTTCTCATATAAAAGATAAATAGTTAAATACTATGTAGAAGATGCATAGATCTTAATAATCTTATATATCAATTTAATTATCCCATTAAAGAAATGGCGGAGTCCACGTGGAAGATAAAGAGGAAATACGCAGAAATACCGTTAATTCGCACCTTCAATACTATGCATACAGTTACATTACATGTTCGTATATGGAAACCAGATTAGAAAAAACTGGGTGTTCCAATTTCAGATAATCAGATCTTCAAATCAAGACCACAATCTCCACAACTGAGGTAATATTTCATCTTTCTCCTCGTTTAATTCTTTGTTTCAGCTGCGAATTGAGCCCAATTTCG
>JBBMKE010423442.1:0-10783 GCA_037834125.1 Lippia alba | reverse complement strand
TTATTAACACTTTTAATGGTTCAGGGAGAACACAAGTCAAGATATTATAGGGGACTGAGTTTACAAGCATCAACAGATTTTCAATTTCTCATTGCACTCAATCGAAGAGTAAAAGTCATCAATCGAAAATTGCATGCGGTAGTTGATGTAATTGAAAAGGTAAAACCCAACATAGACATGGAAGGTAAAAAGAAATTTGAATCAAGCTACAATTATAGAGAAGATGATGGAGATTTGGTACAAGAGGATAGTGTTCAAAAGGATGATATGTCAAGCACTACAATTTTGAGAAATGAAAATTTACACCAAGGTGATTACAAAAAAAAATGATGAAAATTTATAGTTCCTAAAAATTGCGGAATGAAGAAGAAACGAAAAAGTAAAAAAAGAGATAACGATGTCTCCATAATTGAGGTCAAAAAGGAGGAAAAAGAATTAAGACCGAAAAGTATAATCTTGAAAGTACATATAATCTTTACATCTTGAGTGATAATGAGGTCACACTTTAAAGTTTTCTAAAGAAAACTAAAAATAAATCTCACTTGAAGATCAAACAAGAAAAAAAATGAAGTTTCTTCAATTTATATAGTTCTTTATATAGTTCTCTAGGCTTTTGTAGAAACTTTTTACATATGTCTTATCATATAAATAGACATAAATTATTATTGTTTATTTATTTTGATATTTCTATACTTTCAATTACTTTTAATTATTATTTAATTCAAGAGTTTTTTTAATTTAAAAAATAAAGTGGGCTTGTTAATAATATTAATACATTTATGTAATCAATTTAAAATTGCTAATACTTAAATTTATTACAATAAATAATTAGAAATTTTTTTATTAAAAATAAGTAAATAAAGAACGTGCAGCGCACGTTGATATATTTCGCTTGTAACTGTAAATGTGTAAGTACGTATAATTTATTATATATGATATACAGTATAATTTATTATGGCAATATCTATAATTATATATAATTTAATATAACGCATATAATTTTGTCTAAAAAAATAACGCTCAGAGTTACACTTGAAGCAAAAACGTGAGAGGAAGCTACCTCTGGAATCTCACTATATTCACTGTTATAGCACGATACCTCTAAATCTCACTATAGTCGTCGCTCGCAATGGGGTCGCACTCTAAAGTTAAATTAGATTCGGATAGATTGTTGAATTTATGCGCTTAAAAATTAAGTTCGAATACATTGAGTTTTTTTGTTTTTTTTTTCTTTTTCTTTTTCTTTTTAAAATGCACACACCCCAAATAGTCAGAAGGATTCGAACTCGGATCTTTACCTTCAAGAAAGAACCCTCAAACCACTTGATCAACCCCTATTGGCAAGTTCGAATACATTGAGGTTGAATGGGATCCTTTTTTTTTTTTTTTTTAAACACTAACTAACATATTATCAAATCAAAAGATACAATCAAAGTGGCATAAACCAAAATTTGAACAATAAAAATTAGTTGAAACTGCAATTATCGAAAGAAAATGCAATAGTCGAAACTGAATGCACTATACAATTAGTCTCACGCTAAGTATCAACTCCCAATACAAGACTACATAATAACAAAATTGAAATCTGACCAAAAAAAAAAATTTAAATTTTCACAGAAAAACAAAACTTCCATTTGAAAGATACAAAACTTCCGTATAGAAGACTAGATAAATAACTTAAAAAATATATATATATGTGGTAGACATCAAATGGAATTTGTATTTTTGGGAGCTGACTAGATCATTCGAATTTGTATTTTTTGGGAAGCTCGAAGTTTAGTCGACCTGGAAGATGGTAGCAAACGTGAACTGAAGGTCGGATAGGGACAGAAGGGGTTTTTCCCTATGTCGGCATTCCGACGCTCAAGTCAGTATTCAAGTATTGATTACTTCGATTAAGCAGACTTAAGTGCAGTTAATGTGCATAGTAAATGACATAAATGAGGGGGTATTTATACCTGAATGAGTGAGAAAGACATTCTGTTACTGGTGTCAGAGCATTTAATGTTGCTTAACTGACTAGTACGGTATGTCAGGAACATTTAATGCTGGGTGTGCACTGAGGGTCCCATGCCTATGGTCGAACTTGGCTCGATTTACACATAAGTGGTCGACCAATTGCCGACTGAAGCTTAGCTATGCGATGGGTCTAACATGGTCGATCTTACGCCGACCTCAGCTCCCTAAGTGGGCTTATTCGCGTGGCGTGATCCGTGTGGCATCATCGACCTGCATGATTTGGCTTTGACGGACACTTGGTGGGCCCTTGGTGGGCCACTTATGCAACACGTGTCGCTTTCGGATTAGCCCACGTCATTAGCCCCTGAAAAGGCGTGCGAGATGGGACACGTGTCGGACGTCTTTTGGATTGTCAGGGAGGGTCCCATGGTAATCATGGCGACAGTTCGCATTTGATTTTCCCGCCCAAGGACTCCCTATATAAAGTCATGCCCGCATCCATTTATGCTTCCTACTTTGCACGTGAGACAGGTGGGAGAAGTCAAAATAATCGAGCAACGCAAAGAAGAGCTTTAGCGATCTAGGAAATCAAATCCTTCGAGCAGTTTTGCAAACTTTGGTAAGTCCTCTTACTCGATTTTTTTTATTCCCTTATTTTTCTTATTTATTTTATTGTTCCGCGAGAGAGTACTACCCCATCTCTGCTCGTGCTCGACCATCCCCTGGCACTGCCCTTGGCATTATTGACGAAGAGGGATAAGTCGGAGCCACATTTGTTTGAGCAGTGGGATGTCTACCTCATCAAGCTCCTAGAAAAAGTCCTGAAAAAGAACTTAGTGATTCTAGTTCAGATTCAGATTCCTCAAGTTCCGGCGGAGTGGGATCTATGCAGTCGAAGCAGGCGTCGGATAAGGTAGTGGATGTTATCGGTAATTCAAGAAACTCAAGGGATAGGCACTCAACCTCTCTGGCCGGACCGGTCCTTCGAGCGGAACCCGTGACAATAGTCCATCCTGTGGGGATGCACTTAGGGCCGGATAGGCCAATTAACGTAGTGGCGGAAGAGGTGGTGGCGGAGGCCGAACTATCTACTTCGAATTAATAAGATGCCAGGGAATTGGATAGGGGGATTTTCATACCTCCCGACGCAAAGTCCCCACTCGGCACTTTGTAGAACGACTCTAGAGAAGTCCCCTGCAAGATTACTGCGAAGATGTTCGCCAACTTAAGAGACACTTTGTTTGGCGGTGACGTCGAACATTTAGGATATTTGATACTCCGGCCCAAGCTGGGACAACGTTTGACCGACCCCCCCTCCCCCGATGATTGCATTACTGTAAATTGAAAGATGTAAAGAACGAATTTCGAGTTCCTCTGGAGGACGACATGGTTGAGCTATTAGACCGTCTGAATATCTGTCCAATTCAGCTGATGCCGAATGCCCATGCTATGGTTAACAAGATTCGGGTCCTGATGAGATACCTTGGTATTCCAATGATCGGTGTTTTTGACAATCTGTTCAAGGCGAGTGTGACCAGTGAGAAGTCTCTTTCAGGCTACAGCTTCGTACAATTAGCCTTTAAGAATAAGCGGAAACTCACGACTTCGCAGACTTCCTCAAACGGGCCGGATTGGAAGAAATAATTCATTTTTGTCAAAAGTTAGATGGGTGGCCCGGGTTGAAGTTCACTTCATGGTGCTGGAAACCATCACCGACTCTGCCGACCGGTGTTCCTCGTTGGTCGAACACCTTCTTTCATGACATGTTAGCACTCGGCCAGTTCAACTGCAAGAAGTTAACCGAGAAGAGGGTTCTAGTCGATTTCGGGTTATCCCATGGGGTTCATAGTGAGAGATTTAAACCCGGTATACAGTGAAGCACCTACTCGAACGTAGACCGATCATTTTATTTAGTGCTCTTATTTTTGTGTCTATGCTCGAAATTTCTTTGATCGACTCTGACCATTATTCTTTTTGCAGATAGGATAATTATATCTCGTCTTGCTCTTCTTTACGGTGATTGGGATGAGAATGAGAGGAACGCCGAGCTGACCAAGGCGGCTGAAGCAGTCGCACATCATAAGACCCTGGCTGTCCCGACTCAAAGGCCACAACCGGGAGCAGCCCCCGAGGCTGTTGCGGTGGCCAGACATCCGGCCTCGCAGGCCGTTCAGCACAAGCATAAGGATAAGATTGTGGCCGAACAGCCCGGGAAAAAGAAACAGTGAAAAGAGAAAGGTTCTAGTTCCAGCCTACAAACTCCCAGGCCGGTCAAAATGGGTTGAGATGTGGGTTCGTCTGCTGGGGGGAGTCACTCAAGGGAAAACATCAGACCTCTGCCCCGACTCCCTCGGGTACGGAGAAAACCCCCGCCCTATTTTCCAAGAAAGCCCTTCGACTCATGGCCAACCCAGTATTTGCAGCCCCCGAGGAGGATATAGAGACATTCATGAAGATGCTCTGAATTTCCGAGGCCCACTTTCCAGGGGTTTGAGCCTAAACAACGAGGATGGTCGCCTACGCGGGGTTAGTACGACTCACGGGTGCCCTATACCATAGTTGTCAAACCAGGGCTGATCATTTGGCGAGGTGGAAGCACAACGACCTTAACATTGAGATGAGCGTAGCCGTGAGGGCTCTCGGGGTTGTTGAAAAGAGAAAAAGTATTATGAAAGATTAAGGTTTGGTTCCATTGATTCTGTCTTACTTATTACAGTAGTCATAAGAAAGATATAAAGAAGAATTAGGGCCTAATCTAGGGAATTAGGATCCCGCAATACATGGTAGAGAATCTTTCTTAAAATATAAGGTCAACACTCCCCCTCAAGTTAGGACGGGGGATGTCCGACACCTAACTTGCATAAGGTATCGTGAAAAACTTATCCCGTAATAGCTTTCGTGAGAATATCAGCTAGTTGGTTCTCTGATCGCACAAATGGGAGTGAAACAATTCTGCTTTCCAATTTCTCTTTGATGAAGTGTCTGTCAATCTCCACATGCTTCATGCTGTCATGTTGTACTGGGTTTTCGGATATATGAACAACTGCTTTGTTGTCACATTTTAGTGGACAAGCCTCCATTGGAGGAAACCCCAACTCAGTCATCAGCTTTCTCAACCACAGTACTTCTGACAGCCCTTTAGCGATTCCTCTGAATTATGCCTCAGCACTGAAAAGTACAACCACATTTTGCTTATTGCTTCTCCAAGTGACTAAATTTCCACCCACGAATGTGAACTGGCCTGATGTCGATCTCCTGTCGAGTGGGTTGCCTGCCCAGTCTGCATCTGTATATGCTTCTATCTGTAGGTGACCATTCTTCCTAAACAGAATCCCTGTATCCAGAGACCCTTTCAAATACTTTAGTATTTGTAATGCTACTTCCATATGTTGTTATTGGGGATTGTGTATGAACTGACTCACAACTCCGACAGCATAAGCTACGTCTGGTCTCGTATGTGAGAGATATATGAGCTTTCCAACGAGGTGTTGATACCTCACGCGATCAGCTGGTTCTGCTCCTTCAACAATTCTTAACCCGTGATTGTTCACCATAGGTGTATCACTAGGTTTACAATCCAACATTCCTATTTCGACTAGCAAATCAAGAATGTACTTCCTCTGAGATAAATAAATTCCTTGGTTTGATCGCATGACTTCGATTCCAAGAAAATACTTTAAATGCCCCAAGTCTTTCATCTCAAACTCTCCAAACAAATTCATTCAAAGATATTTTATTTCTTCAGTATCATCCCCTGTGATGATCATGTCATCAACATATATGATCAGACAGGTAATCTTATCACCTCTTCGCTTTAGGAATATAGTGTGGTCTGAATTACTCTGTACATACCCGTAACGTTTTATTGCAATAGTAAACCTCCCAAACCATGCCCTGGGAGACTGCTTAAGTCCATACAGTACCTTTTTAAGCCTACACACTTCTTCAGATCCAAACTCGTGAGAAAAGCCAAGTGGGACTTCCATATATATACTTCTTCTGTTAGATCGCCATGGAGGAAGACATTTTTAACATCAAATTGGTAAAGAGGCCAATCTTGATTTACGACAACAGAGAACAGGACGGGAATTGCGTCGATTTTTTCTACGGGGGAGAAGGTTTCTGCATAGTCTACCCCGTAGGTCTGTGTGTAACCCTTTGAAACCAAACGGGTCTTGTACCGCTCAATGGACCCATCAGCTCTCCTCTTAATGGTAAACACCCACCGACACCCCACTGGTTTCTTGTCTGGTGGTTTTTGGCACTTTTCCCAAGTAACATTTTTTCTTAGTGCATTCATTTTGTCATCCATTGCCTGTTTCCATTCAGGAATTCCCATTGTTTTCTCCACATTTCTCGGTACCTCATCTGCATAAATAGCTGCTGCAAAAGCTTTTGCAGATTCTGTTAGGCTCCCCCTAACTAGGTTTGCCACTGGGTATCTCTGCACTCTGGGCTCGTGTTCCGGGAGGTACCATTTAGGAGGTATCCCACGCATACTCCGGGCCGGTAGTACATACCTTTCTATTTCTGTACCTGCAGTGTTAGGAACAACAAAAATAGGAGAAGGATTGGTATGTAGTGAAACATCCGTACTAACCTCAGGGATATCATCCGGAGAAGATAATGGGGGCGTGGCCATAGTCTGTAGTCCAGCATCGAGGGAGGGGAACGGATCACTTTCAAAGGATAATGGGGTCGCACAAAGCCAATTTAGTGGATTTTTCTGTTGTTCTGTCTCCCACGGATCACTAGGTTGGCTGGTAGCAAAGAAATACTTTATTTCTACAAAGTCACAATCCATCGTGACAAACATTCGGTGTGTTTTTGGGTTAAAACACCGATAGCCCTTTTGATGAATCCCGTACCCCACAAAGGCACATTTTTCGGCACAGGGATCAAGTTTAGTTCTGTTCGTACTGGCATATGAACAAACATGGAGCAGCCAAAAACTTTGGGTATCAGAGACATGGAAGAGGGTATTTTGGTAAAGTCACTCAGAGTTTGTATAGGCGTGTAGAAGCGAAGTATTTTTGTGGGAAGGCGATTGGCTAGGCAAGTAGCTGTGGCCAAAGCTTCGGGCCAAAAAGTTGCAGGGACTCGTGACTCAATCATTAAGGTCCGAGTGATTTCCAAAAGAAATCTATTTTTGCATTCGGCTATCCCATTTCGTTGTGGTGTATAAGGGCAAGTGGTTTGGTGGATGAGGCCATTATCGGAGAAGAAGGACTGCATTTTCTGGTTAAGAAATTCTCCCTCCCCTAATTATCGGAACGAAGAATTTGGACTTGAGCATTAAATTGGGTGCGAATCATCTGATAGAAATGAGTGAACTTATCAAACACATCAGATTTATGGTTCATAAAATAGATCCAACTCATCCGTGTGCAATCATCAATAAACAAGACAAAATAATGAAATATCCCTCCACCAGTAATCGGGGCCGGGCCCCAGACATCAGAATGTATCAAAGAAAATGGAATATCAACCCAAGTATTATTCAAAGGGAATGAATGTCTGTGACTTTTTGACAATGCACAAGTATCACAAGATAAATTGGTATTGGAAAACTTAGGAAACAATTTTTTTAAATAACCATCAGAGGGGTGTCCCAATCGCCGGTACCATAGCCAACTTTGCCTTTCGTCAGACCCTTGAGCCATTAGTGTCCGTCCCCTAGAAATCACTTCATCAACAAAATAGAGACCATCCCGTTCAGTGCCACACCCAATTATCTTCTTCGAACGGATATCCTATAGAACTCAAAATAAGGGATATATCACAACAGTGCAATTTAATTCTCGAGTAACATGACTGATGGATAATATTTTATTTGACAATGAAGGCACAAGCAATTCAACAATTTTAGAGTAGGATTAATTTCAACTACACCCCCTCCCTCAACTGGAAAAATATCACCACTAGCAGTTTGGACAGTTTGTTTTTTCGGCACTTGTGTAGAAATTAAATCAGATGGGTCAAAGGTGACAGTGTCTGTTGCTCCACTATCAAAAATCCACTTAGAATTTTTATCAGAAAATGCACTCTGCATAATATTAATATCACATTGATGCAATTCTTTAAGTGAAGGGCAAAGTGGGGAATTCACCCTCACTTGCCCTATACCTGATTGAGAGAAATATCCCCCCTCATTTCTGTTGCCTCCATTTACGCCGCTAGGGTTTGGCTTCTGCCCAAAACCCGCCACCACAATGGCGACGATGCCTTTCTATTCCACCGCGGCAGTTCTAGTGGTGACCGTTGTTGTCCTGCGTCCTCGTCCACTGTTAACCACCTTCACTCGTGGTCCCCACCAGTCTGGGTAACCTATAATCTCAAAGCACCCTTCTCGTACATGTCCTTTTTTTCCACAGTAATCGCATTCAAGTTTAGATTTGTTGTGGAATGAATTCGCCGATGGGTTTTTTGGTGGCTCTTGTCGGTGCATGGTTTTGTGTGTGTTGGGTCTCGCCTTTGTCCCTTGTCCCTGAACAGTTAGTCCCAGGCCTATACCCTACGATGGATTCGCCCAGCTGGAGGTTGTCGGCGAGCCAATGATGGTTTTTCGGGCGGCTTCCCGGCGAACAATGGCATATGTGGCATCAACTGAGGATAAAGTTGTTTCTTTCATAATATCCCTTGTGATCGCATCAAATTCTGGATTAAAGCCTGAAAGAAATTTGAACAATCGGTGTTTTTCCTGAATTTGATTGAATTTGGTTATGCCACTTGGGAGTTCCATCGGATTGGGTCTCCGTCTATCAATTTCTGCCTAAATACTCTTGCTGATGCTGAAGTATTCCTCAAGGGATGTTTGTTCTTGTTGAATTCGATCTGCTTTGGTCATAAGATCGAAGATTTGAAGGTTGTCTTCGCCGGATTGATACGTCGTTGACAGCCCTTTCCACAAATCCCGCGTTGTAGGTAGTGGATGAACTGAGTCACGAGATTCGGTTCGATTGCCTGTGTAATCCAATCGAAGACTTGGAGATCTTTCTATTTCCAGGCTTGATATGATTCATCTTTTTCACCCGGTGGTGCAGGGTGGCCGATTAGGTGGCTAAGCCGCCCACGTGCACGGATGGCAATTTCAAGCATTCTTGCCCATAAGGTATAGTTGTTGCTATTTAATTTGATGTCTATGGTTACGAGATTTTCGGAATTTTATTGCGGGGTTTGTGGTTTATGGTTTTGCAGGAGTTTGGCTATTTGTTCGGATAGGATAGTTGTCGCCTCGGACAAAGCCGGCAATGAGGTTTCTCCTTCGTTGCCTATTGTTGAGGGTTGAGCAGATGATGAAGCCAATCACTGATCTCTAGGATCATGTGGCTCTGATGCCATGTTGAAAAGAGAAAAAGTATTGCGAAAGATCAAGTTTTGGTTCCATTGATTCTATCTTACTGATTACAGTAGTCATAAGAAAGATATAAAGAAAAATTAGGGTCTAATCTAGGGGATTAGGATCCCGCAATACATGGTATAGAATCTTTCTTAAAATATAAAGTCAACAAGGCTAACTTGTCAATTTTATTATTTCCGCTTTTTATAAGTAATTGGTCGGTGTTTTTGAGTTGCGTCACCATTTGTGCAGCTTGTGTAAGACATCTTTCACATGGGCCGGCATGCTCAAGGTATACCGTTAAGGTAGGGCGCGCTTGGATCATAAGGTCGGCGTGGAATCGGAGTTCGAGGCTCTTAAAAAGAGAGTGTAGCTTGTGCAAGACATAACTTGTCAATTTTATTGTTTTCGCTTTTTATAAGTAATTGGTCGGTGTTTTTGAGTTGCGTCACCATTTGTGTAGCTTGTGCAAGACATCTTTCATATGGACCGGTATGCTCAAGTATATCGTGAAGATAGGGCGCGCTTGGAGCATAAGGTCGGTGTGGATCGGAGGTCAAGGGTCTTAAAAAGAGAGTAGAGGAGCTCGAGTCGGAGCAAGTGAAGTCTAGGCTATATTTAAATGCGGTGGAATCGGAGAAGCAGAAGGTCGAAGATGAGCTTACGGGGCTCAAGGCGGAGTATGAGGAAAAACTCAAGGAGCTAGTCTAAGTACACAAGCAGTTGGATGCTCAAGCTCTCAAGCAGATCGAAGCTTTCGACAATGGGGAACGTGTCGGTTGATATGTGGGTGCTCGAATGATAATCGACTACTGCCAGTAGGTGGTAACCCAATTGATGTCCGACTCGAAACATTACGGGGCCTACCAGTTTATGATGTCCTCGGCTTATAGGAAGTCGACCGTTCCGTTCGGGGTAGCCGACATGAAAGAGGGGTTCGAGTTGTGTCTTGCTCAATGCTTGACGGAGGGGCTTCCACAAGACTATGACCAACCCACCACCGATCGCCCTACACTCATTGCCGACTCCGCCACCATTACCACCACATTCCCAACAAATGGTTGTCGCCACCACCACTATCACAATAAGTTGTTGTCTCCGCCGCCACTACCACTGCACTTTCAACCAATCGCCGCACATCCATTCCGAACAAATTGCCACCACCACCATTACACCAAGTCTCTGCCACCACCATACTTAAACCACCGCCACACATCTTTAACAGATTCGCTTAAAGGGGATAAGGATTTCGTGTATATGTGGAGTTGGTGTCGCTGTGAGGGGTTGCTTAGGACATATTTACAGATTTGGTGAGAACATGGTTCGCTGGAACGCCGTTACCGCGGCCGGAACGGGCGTTCCACCTTGACATGTCTATAACGGTGTGGTAGTGTATTGGGGGTGGAACGCCGATAAATCGGCCGGAACGGCGTTCCACCCCGTTTTTCCGGCGTGGAACGGCCGTTCTCGCGGGCTGTAACGGTT
>JBBMKE010423433.1:0-10784 GCA_037834125.1 Lippia alba | reverse complement strand
ACCAAAAAAATGATTTTTGAAAACCTTGGGACCAAAAGTGAAAACGACCCATTAGTATGGGACTAAAAAAATAATTTACTCTTAAAAAAGAGATAAAGATTATATAAAAAAGAAAAAAAAGTTATAGTGATGAGAGAGAAAAAAAAGTTAGAAAAACGTGAGAGTTATGAAGTAAAATAAATAATAAATAAATAAATAAAAAGAAAGAAATTTAGAGACCATGACACCACAATCGACCCACACGTTTAATAATATAGTATATATATATAAATTAAATATTATATATTTATATATATAATATTCACACGTATATATATCTTATATCTTAAATATTAAATCATAATTAATATTATATATTTACATATAATATACGTACGTATATAAATAACATTGTGTTTGTGTATGTATATATATTATATCTATTAAATATTATATATTATACTATATAATATACATAATATATTATATAAGTATCTTAAATATTAAATAATAATTAATATTATATATATATATATTATTTATATATAAAATATTTGTGTATATATTATATAATATTATAATAATACATACAATATATAATATATACACACATATATAAATAACATTGCATGTGTGTATGTATCTATACTATACATTTAGTAATGACTAATCAAACTAGAATTGCACTTCAACCGGTTAAGACATGGGAAAAATAGGGAAATGATGTTTCTTGGCGATTTGACCAAGATAAATCTCGCAAGACTATGTGTTATTGGTTTATTGTGGATGAGCTTGCATTTAAGACAATTGAAAATTGGGGGTTTAAACACTTCATGTCGGTTGCATGTCCCATATTTGTGATTCCAACAAGAAGGATCATAACCAAAGACATATATAACATGTATGTAAGTGAACGTGCAAAATTGAAGTCTCGCATTAAGAATTATTCACAAACCGTTTGCATAACAATGGATACATGGACTTCAATTCAAAAGGTCAACTATATGTGTCTTACCATTCACTTTATTGATGATGGTTGGAATTTGCAAAAAAGAATTCTCAACTTTTGTCCAATTTTGGGACATAAAAGTGAGGAGGTTGGTAAAGGGGTTGAGAAATGCTTGCTTGATTGGGGAATTGATAGAGTTTACACGGTTACGGTTGATAAACCTTCGTCGAATGATGGTGCAATTGTGTACTTACAAAAGAAGTTCGATAATTGGGGCACTAGTATCTTGGGGGGGAAATATTTACACATGCGGTGTATAGTACATATTATTAATCTTATTGTTCAAGATGGATTGAAAAACAAAAATTAGAAACCAAAAAAGTTGTTGTCTCTTGATGTGCCTACAAGATGGAATTCGACATATTTGATGTTGGAGTCGGCGATATGTCTTAAGAGAGCTTTTGTTAGGTACATGGACATGGATCTTGGATATTTTCATGATTTGGATAATGAGGATTGTGTTCCATTGGATGAAATGGGCTAGGGCCGGATTATTGTGCAAGTTTTTGACTCATTTTTATAGACTTACCTTGTGTGTTTCTGGTTCTTTGTATGTCACGGCCAATATCGTTTTTCATAAGATAAGCGAGGTAGATATGCTTTTGAGAGAATGAGCCTCAAGTGAAATTCCGGAATTGTAAGCAAGGTCTACTAGAATGAAAGTAAAATTTGATAAGTATTAGGGTGCCATTGAAAAAATGAATCTACTACTATACATTGGGGTGATCCTTGATCCACGATATAAATTGGAGTTTCTTGATTTGTCTTTTGAGGAAATGTATGACATTTCCAAGAGTGGATTATGAAAGAAACGTGAGTCAAGGGATGCAAGATTTATTTGAGCATTACAAATCAAAGTATGGATGTCCAACGAGCCAAACTTCATCAAATTCATCAAGTCCATCGGATTCCTCAACAACTTCTTCCGATTCATTTGATTCTAGAGCAATTTTGAAAGAGAAGTTTAAGAAGCAAAAAAAAAAGGAGAAGCTAGTAATCATGTGAAGTTAGAGTTGGAGAAATACTTAAGTGAGGAACAAGAGGATGACGTAGAAGATCAATTTAATATTTTGAATTAGTGGAAGATGAATTCTCCTAGGTTTTCTATTCTTTCCAAGATGGCTCGTGATGTTTTAGCCGTTCTCGTCTCCACGGTTGCTTCGGAGTCGGCATTTAGTACTGGTGGACGCATACTTGAAGCATTTAGGAGCTCTTTATCTCCTAGAATTGTTCAAGCTCAAGAGTGTGCTCAAGATTGGCTCCGTGCGTATTCGAGACCAATCAATGTGGAGGAGGACTTGTGTGAGATTGAAACTATTGAGAAGGGTTCATTTTTTTATGTTTCAATTCAATACATAACTTAATAACTACTTTTTATTTTATTCACTTTTTTTTTAGAATTGTTGAAAATAGACATTGATTCTACTACGGTTGATGTTTGAGGAGCTCGAAGTTGTTCAAGAAACTATTGTTGCTGCTACTTACTTAAATTTTATTGCTACTGTTATTGCTACTATTGAAGAAGATCTCCTATGCCTACTGACTTGTGTAATGTTTGATGTTTGTGTTTGAAATTGAACTTTGATGTTTTTGTTTGTGTAATGTGCATGTGCTACTGGACTATTGCTACTGCCTACCACTATTGAACGTTTTGTTAATTTGTTATGACTTATGCACTTATGCTAAATTGTCTTATGAGAATTACCGAAAGTCTTGTTAATTGTTAATTTGTTATGATTTATGCATTGCACTGACTCAATTATTGAATAATGGTGACAAATGACAATGTTATTTGTTATATTTATGCAGATGGAGATGCTTTGTGCAATTGTGCTAGCCTACTGCTATCAAATTCAAATTACAAATATCAATAATTACAATAACTAACGTTCTGTATGTATTTTTAAGTTTCAATAATTTAATTAACAATACTTTAATAATTTAATGATGCTCAATAATTTAATTAACTGAAAAAATGAGTTTTATTTAAAATAAAAGTAAAAATCAGGTGGGTACCCGAACCTAACCCGACCGGGTACCCGATAAAATTGGATACAGAACATTAGTTATCCGATTGTCGGATACCCGACTTATTCGGATCGGTTTCGGATAGCAAAAAATTTTAACCTGACATTTCGAGTACCCGACCCGAAATACCCGAACCCATAAAAATCCGACTCGCGCCCACCCCTAGATAGAGGAGCCTTTCAGAGGGAGAGACGATCTTCTCGTCGCTGGCCGGAAGTAGATAGAGACGAAGGCCGCCATCCTGATGCCGTTTTCTGTGAGAACGTGCAACTCCGCAAGCGTCTTGAAGACGGGGACAACGGCCTTCGTTGTCAGAAGTCTGGTGTGTGGCTGAAGATTTTCAATTTGGTGGAGTCGGGTTCAAGGCAGCACTGATCCCCCATCCCCATCCAAATGTTAGATTTTTTTTTTCCGACGTCATTTAGTCTTTAGAATAAGTGTTTCATGGAGCTAATGTTGTTATTTCTGTAGTTGGTATGTTTTTTTCTTTTTTTGTTCGTGTTTGTCATGTTAGAATAAGTGTTTTCGATCATGTTTTATTATATGCTTTAGGTTTCATTTACTTTTGTTAGAATGGTTTTTGCATGTTAGGATAAGGAGGTATAATATTCATGTTATAATTATTATTTCATTTGTTTACTAATCATGTTTTGTGTATATGACTTTTCATGTGGTCATTTATTTTTATTAGGTAAATAATGGAGGTTTAGTTAAAATTACCAAAATGTCCTCACATTTAATATGGCTGTTGGAGAGTCTCTTCCCAAAAATTGTAGAATCATTTCCATCGTCTCTTCTCCTGCACTTTCACAATGTTCTAACCCTAATGATCCTAATTGCTCTCAATTCCTTCGAAGTAGCACTGTCGAAGTGAAGTTGTTGTTAAAGAAGTTCATATTTCTCAGGCAAAGGTATAAAATCGTTTTTTTCATTGTATGTTTCAATTTTTTCCAAAAGTTTGAAAGTAAAAAATTTATCATTTTTTGGGTATGAAGAAAACGAGTATTTTTGGCTCAGATTCTTGTTAATTGTAAGCTCTAAATTACTCTTTGAATTCAAGCAAATTAAGAGCGTAATTAGTCCTCTGTTTTTTTCAATTTGTTGGTGAGAATGATTGTTTTCTTTTTTAATTAAAATAAATTATATGCTTCTGATGTAGAGTGAGTGAGAATGCATTTTATATATGGTAGGATTTGTAATTGTGTAGAATATGTGGGCAAAATTGTCTTTTTCCATTCCCATGTTAATTCATGACTTTTATCACATGCTAAAAGGACATGTGATATATCATCTCCGAAATCATGCAGAACCTACGGGTTGGGGCTTATCCCCAAGGCCAACCCACATGAAATGTAAACAAGAAATAATGGCAAATTACCGTACATCCCTGCCATTATTTACCAAAGTAAATGAAGCCTTAGTATTTTGATGTTGAACAAATTTGTTGTTTTTCTTTTCTGTTTTTCGTTACTTCCACGTTTCTTTTTATAAGTTTATCTTAGCATTTGTTTTTTTTTTCATTTCAGAGGAGGGAGGGTAGAGGAGCCTTTCAGAGGAAGAGATTAACTTTGTCGCCGGCTGGAAGTAGATAGAGACGAAAGCCACCTCCCCATGGACCGAGACGCGGTTTTGTGTGTCTGGATCCATGCGGTTTTGTGTGAAAATCTTCAACTCCATAGGCATGTTGAAGACCTGGAAAACAACCTTTGTTGCTGGAAGGTTGGTGTGTGGCTGAAGGTCTTCAATTTGGTGATGAAAATCTTCCTCTTATGCGCGGTTATCTACATTATCAGGGAGTGGAGTCGGGTTCAAGGCAACAACCATTCCCCATCCCCATCCCCATCTAAATGTTAGATTTTTTTTTCCGTCGTCGTTTAGTCTTTAGAATAAGTGTTTCATGGTGCTAATGTTGTTATTTATGTAGTTTGTATGTTTTTCTCTTTTCTGTTACCTATGTTTGTCGTGTTATAATAAGTGTTTTCTATCACTTTGTCATGTTTTAGTATATGTTTTAGGTTTCATTTACTTTTGTTAGGATGATTTTTGCATGTTAAGATAAGGGAGTATAATATTCATGTTATAATTATTATTTCAATTGTTTACTAATCATGTTTCATGTATATGACTTTTCATGTCTATAAACATGGTCATTTACTTTTATTAGGTAAATAATGGAGGTTTCGTTAAAATTACCAAAATGTCCTCACATTTAATATGGCTATTGGAAAGCTCTTCCCAAAAATTGTATAATCATTTTCATCGTCTCTTCTCCTGCACTTTCGCTATGTTCTAACCCTAATCATCCTAATTGCTCTCAATTCCTTCGAAGCAGCACTGTCGAAGTGAAGTTGTGGTTAAAGAAGTTCATATTTCTCGAACAAAGGTATAAAATCGTTTTTTCATCGTATGTTTCAATTTTTCCCAAAAGTTTGAAAGTAAAAAATTTATCATTTTTTGGGTATGAAGAAAACGAGTATTTTTGGCGCAGATTCTTGTTAATTGTAAGCTCTAAATTACTCTTTGGATTCAAGCAAATTAAGAGCATATTATGGTAATTAGTCCTCTATTTTTTTCAATTTGTTGTTGAGAATGATTGTTTTCTTTTTTAATTAAAATAAATTATATGCTTCTGATGTGGAGTGAGTGAGAGTGCATTTTATATATGGTAGGATTTGTAATTGTGTAGAATATGTGGGCAAAATTGTATTTTTCCATTCTCATGTTAATTCATGACTTTTATCACATGTCAAAAGGGTATGTGATATATCATCTCCGAAATCATGCCGAACCTACGGGTTGGGGCTTATCCCCCAGGCCAACCCACATGAAGTAAACAAGAAATAATGGCAAATTACCGTACATTCCTACCATTTTTTGTCAAAGTAAATGAAGCCTTAGTATTTTGATGTTGAACAAATTTGTTGTTTTTCTTTTATGCTTTTCGTTACTTCCACGTTTCTTTTTATAAGTTTATTTTAACATTTGAGTTTCTTTTTCATTTTTTTTAATAAATAGTTATAAATATAACATTTGTAGCGGAAAAAAAAAGAACTTTAACAATACTTTTATTTTTATTTATAAATTTAATGTAGTATAATATTGATGGTGTAGAAAACTGGAAAGATGAATCAAACACTAAACACTTTAGAATTTGTTTATGAAGGGAAGACCATCACAGATGTTGTGCCTCAGTAACTGGGTTTCCTATGAAACGTGGGTTCTTCCAGCTAGGATAACACCAAAGTATGCAATAAGAATGCCAGAAAATGGAGTTTCAGTGTATAAGAGCTTGGGGAAGAAGATGCAGTGAGGAATGTGAAAATGCCCAGTGGGTAGTTCAGCGTGTCTTGAGCATGAAGGAAGACTTGGAGAAGGTGTGTGCAATCCTCATATTTTTTAAGAGTGAGGACTGTTGAGTAATTTCGACCGTATGGTCCCAAAATTGTGTTGTCCTAGACACGTGGTAGTGTTTGAAAGCACGAGAGCGACTTCTCTGATATATACCTAGCGATAGGTGGTTATGGGTGTCAGTGATGAGTGCGCTGCATGGGCGTGTGTCAGCGACAGTTACGGAAGGGATTCCACCGAGCGTCATGACGCTCAGGTATGAGATTCCTTGAGCGGTGGATATACCGTGGGCTGGCTATACGAGCTTTCAGCGGATCTAGTGAGTATGTCTCAAGTAACGAGGATGAAGGGATGAGCTGGATCTCATTCGTGAGCCCATTATTACGAGCGCCAAGGCTCCAATATCTCCTGGCAGTACAAATGAGCTTTTCAGATTATAACACTTGTACGGCGTGGATCCGAGCGTGATTTGGGTCCATCAAATATTATATTTTTACAAGAGTTGTAGATTAAATTTTGGTAAAATATTATATATTTATAAGTGTCATCACTTAATTAAACTTAGTAAATTATTATATACTTTTTATAGATTTAGTAAAATACACTAATTTATTTACACCAATTATGCAAAAAAACTCTCCACATGATTAATGATGGATGAAAAACTAGTCGAGAAAATAATGTTACAAAAAAAAAAAAAAAATCTCACAATCTGAAAATTACTTGAAAGCATTTTCCTCCTATATATGATCTCTCAATCTTGAGCGTCGTCAAGAAAGGAATTGTCTTTTCTTCTCTTGAAATACACATTTTGAAATTTAGTTTGGGGCGGTTTAGTTTTGACAGCTGTCACAGCCATATAAATAAGAGGGTGTTCAACTCCGCAGCTCACATTTCATTTCACACACGAAAAAAGCAAAAACTGAAAACCTCTCTGTAACTGTGCTAACAGAACGAAACAGCAGTCTCAATGTCGTCGGAGATAGAGGAGGAGAGTCTCATGACCGGCGGCGGGGCTAACGGTGATCCCGTCGGCGTAGAAAACTTTCACGGTATTCCTTGGATCGATCTCATACGTAATGCTTGCACCGGAATGTACGAGTGGACGGAGCCGTGTAGGCAGGGTCTCCTCGCCTTCTCCGTGAAGTACTGGTGGAGCTACTTCATCTTCGCGGTGTTGATACTGTTTCTGTATTGGCGATTGGTGTTCGCCATGCGCGTACCGCCGGAAGATCCTCCTGGCTTCCTCGCGTTCCGTAGCGACATCGGCGACGGCTACCACGTTTCTCCGACGCAGGTAATGTGTCGTTAATTCTCCGTTTACTTCTAATTCTGTTTCTGTTGTGATTAATTGCTTTCGTTTTGGCTTTCCTGTGTTTTCGTTTGGTTTTGTTGGTGTTATTTTGCATATCGGTCAATTGATTGACGAGAAATGGAATTCCAGTTGGATCTGTAATGTTGTACTTGACTAGTTGTAGGTAGTTTTATCAGTCCGATCATATATTCGTTTCTATGTATAAGACGCGAAAACTGTTTTTCTACACTAGAAGCCTGGTATTATGCTCTCCCTGATGAAGGCGGAATAATGAAAACAACATCACAATTTTTTAGTTTTGGAACACGCTGCGTGAACGTAAGGCGACTGAGATCAATTGAGAAGATCACCAAATTTCTCTATTCGACTTGTTTCTTTTGATTTCCGCGCCTTCTTATAGTGTGATTTTGTAAATCTGTGTCGTAATAGCAAGGCTAAAGTTGGATATAATGCGTGATTCTGGAAAAAACTACATCCTCTGTATTTCTGTGATTTAGATCTCTGTTGTTGTTCAATAGACTTCAAGGATTTCCAGTTATCATGCCAATTAAGCTCGACTCAAATTGAATAATGCAATTATTCAAGGATATCCACGCATGTGTTGCTATTAGCACTGATGAAATTTCACAAGCTTTGGCTGTTTTGGTTTAATGTTAAGATTTTACTTAGGTCATGGAATTCTGCATATATATCTTGCAAATTGTTTAGGTCAAAGAATTATCATACCTTATTCTTTTAATTTTTGGTACTTGTGTAGGAAAACATGAGAAATGCGCTTGAAGGACTTTTGAAGAATGCTTCAATGGAAGATAACACAGTGATCTTAACGACTCTAAATGAAGCATGGGCAGCTCCAAATTCAGTTTTTGATCTTTTTCTTGAGAGCTTCAAGAATAGCAAGGAGACTAGTCGCTTACTGAAACACTTGGTTGTTGTTTGTTTAGATCAACAGGCACTATCTCGTTGCACGGAAGTGCATTCTCATTGTTTGGACTTCACTAATGGGGTCAATTTGTCAAAGGAGGCTCGCTTCGATACTCCAGACTACTTGAATATGATGTGGAAAAGGCTTGAATTCCAACGATCTGTACTTGAGCTGGGATACAACTTTCTTTACACAGTATTTTCTCTATCCATCTCATTTATATGCACATTCAATCATACACCTATTCAATTAACACTAATCTTTAATGTGAAACATTTTTGCCATCTTTCCGTATTTATCATTCCCTCTCTGAATTGTTAATCTCCAGGATGCTGATATCATGTGGTTCAGAGATCCATTTTCTCACTTCGATCCAGATTCCGACATTCAGATAGCTTCTGATGTGTTCAACAGCAATCGTTATGATAAGAGCAATCTTCCAGATGGGGGATTCAAGTTTGTAAGATCAAATAGGCAGACTATACAGTTTTACAACTTCTGCTACACCTCACGTGAAAAGTATCCAGGATTTTATGATCAGGAAGTTCTTAACCAGATTAAGTACGACCCCAAAATCACTGAGATAGGGCTAAAGATGAATTTCCTGGATACTGCATACTTTGGTGGGTTCTGTCAGGTCAGTAAAGATCTTGATAAAGTTTATACCATGCATGCAAACTGCTGTGAGGGGTTGGAGAATAAACTTCATGATCTCAGACTTTTGCTTGATGACTGGAAAAGCTATTTGTCTATGCAAAAAAGTTGGAAACCAAATCCAAATGGATCATCACCTTGGAGAGTCCCTCAAAAATGCAAGTAAGAGATACGCTTCCGAAGACTATTTATGTGAATGAATTTGATCACTTTGTGTCATAAATATCATCATTTACCAGCTTACAATTAGTCTGAACTGTTTGTTTTGCAGTCTTCCACTTCCTTCTGGCCGTTTGCATGACGCACTTTGAATGGCGAAATATTTGGAAGTTGTGGCTGTGGTAAACTCTTCTCTGGATTCTGAAATCTGCATTAACACTCTTTTTCTGTTTCTCCTTTTACTCTGAGGTCTCTGGAATGCATAGCAAATGTGCAGGCAGTGTATAGCTTGTAGACTTGTATTGGTACTTTGGTAGTTACAAGCATGAGTCTATCAATTTTAGCAAAATTTGGATTGAAATATTACTGCCCAATGTTCTTGACAGAGTACTACACGAATGCATAATGATCAATATCCTTCTTGAGAATATCTTGGTGCATGATTTTTGTGAGATCATAAGTTTCAGTAACCTATCTTGTTAAAACCAAGATCCGTTATCTTACAATATTTTTAACAAAAAGTAGGGAAATTCTTGATAATTGACATGTACTAATTAATAACTAGTAATAAATGAATTATAAAGATTTTATCAACTATCAACAATCATCAATTATTAACGAATTATAAAATATAAGCAACTAATAAAGTAATAAATACCTATAAATGAAGTACAAAATTCCAAATGAGACATGCTTTATTTTCTCTAGTCTTAAAAGGGTCAGTGGCAGTGGCGCGGAGCAGCCAAAGTCTCATCCCCAAGACCTCCTTGTTACAGGCTGTTTCCATGTCCCCCCTTTAAAAAATTCAAAATAACCAAATTCCCTAAATACCCCTCCAATCTTATCATTACTTCCTAAAATTATCAATTACATTATTATGGAAAGTAAAGTTATGACTTATGATCTCCGTCACAGCGATTGGTCGAACCTAATTAATTAAAAAGATAAGTGTATTATTATATATATTATTTAATTGATCACTCTTCCTAAATTTTTCACTAATCATACGACAAAATACAAAATACTCAGTCTCTTATTACACCGATTTAGTCGAATGTGACCCAATTAGAATTAACCATGAGGTCTGGACTATGGGGATTAGTAACACTAATAACATAGTAATTACAAATTAATTATTAAAAAGCGTAATTTCATCTCCTATGAAAGTGCTGTTCTCTTGTTTCAGCTGACCTTCAAATTCAATCAATTTTTCTTCATCACCGGAGCAAACCCGCTTCAAAATTCCCCCAAACAAAAAACACCCTAAAAATCCTCCGGAAAGTAAATCCAATAATTGATTCGAAAATCAATCGGAATCAAAACCCTAGGAAAGAAAGATTTCAATCAAGCACATTGATTTGAAGCGG
>JBBMKE010423423.1:0-10784 GCA_037834125.1 Lippia alba | reverse complement strand
GTCAGGTTCGTGAAACGGGGATAGATTCTTAATTATGATGGAAATGAATCTTTAGAACGATAAAGAATGTTAAAGAAGGATAAAGAATGATAAGAATGGTTAAGAATTGGAATGTTCGAAATGAAAGAACCGGTTAAGCTTTATTTTATGTTATTTCCTTAAAGAAATCCCTATATGTATATATCACGGGCTAAAGCTTTGGTATGCAAAAACTATCCCTGAGTTCATGAACATTGCATGTGTATGGAATGTGCATTGCTTTTATATATATATATATAGCGTGTGTGGGTAGCCCCTTACTCAGTCAAGTGGAAGACTGACCCCTCTCCTTCCCCAACTTTTAGTTTGCAGGATTGCTTGGAGTTTGGTGCTAGGCTGTGTTGTTTTGAGTCTTTGAGTCGGTCAAGTTGTGCTAGGAAAGTCCCTGCATTCGCACATGTATTTAAATTATATATGATATGACTTTGTAAGTTATGGATTTGAATGATTATGTATTGTGATTGAATTGCCCTCGACGGACTTTGTTATTGAATTAAAAAGAGGCCTGAGGAGCCCAACCTTCCTTGCGACTCGTGTGTTTAAAATTCTGTAGGCCCGTGGCCAATACATATGCTTGATTTCTGTCTTCCGCTGTAGTTGGTTTTTATGTGACAGGGTCTACGTTCCGCTTAGCTTAAGTGTGTTTTGAATTGTCACCCGTTCGCTGTGGTTTGATTCGGGTGCGGAGTCCCTATTCCGTTACTCGGGTTGGGCCGTAGTGCGGGGGATGTGGCGCCTCACGTGCGGGGTGCTATATCTTTGAGTGGTATCAGAGCCTCAAGTTGCAAAATCGGGGTTCAGTGTCGTTTGAGTCGGTCTAGGTCATTCGGCATAGGACAATTTCAATTAAGTGATGCAGTTGTATGAAGTTTTGCTATGCTTTATGTTTGAATTTTTTGTGAATTGTTGAATTCTTCATGTGTGACGCTTTGCATTTCTTGAGTGCACTTAACTGATGTGATTACGTGATATATTCATGAACTAATCGGCACGCATGTATTCCTCTTGAAGCTGTGAAATTTTCAGGATGCCACCGCGTCGACAAGGTTCCGATCAACCAACACCTCCGCTTCGTCACAACCAGGATCAACCCCAGGCCCAAGAGCAACAAATGAATCCAATGGCGGCATTGTACAGAGACTTTCAGACTTTTAACCCCCCCAGTTTCGCGAAGGGAACGATATGCAAGCTGAAGAATGGCTATCCGAGGTTGAAAGTATTTTTGAGGTGTGGCCGTGCAACTCGTAAGATATGGTACGCCTCACCATATTGCTTCTACAAGGACAAGCGAGACAGTGGTGGAAAAGAATTGCCCCACAACTTGAAGCTACGAGTGAAGGGTTAAATTGGGATGGCTTCGTCCATGAGTTCACAAAGAGGTACACTCCGACCATTCTACATAACCGGAGGCTTGAGGAGTTTCTCAATCTCAAATAAGGAGAACAACGATCATTGAGTATATCGACGAGTTTGAGAGACTAGATGTTTATGTACGTCACATTATGGGGGACGAAGAAATGAAGGCACGGTATTTCATGGAAGGCCTTCAAGAGGAATTCAAAGAAGCTTTGATGGCGGAAAATACGAGTACTTAGGACAAAGCCACAACTAAAGCTCTAAGAGTTGAGAACCGGAGAATAGCTAAGGGCAAGAAAGAAGAGAGTTCAAGACCAAGATATGAAGAATTAGGATTTTGCTCTAACCTTCGAGTTGAAGAGAGAATTCAAAAGCCGGGTAGTGAAGCCGAAAGGAAAATCCGGGGGAAGAAACGAAAAGATGGAAATACTTCAAGGGTGAAGGAAGAACCTCACCCGTGTGAGTATTATGGGAGAACAAATCACATCTACAATGCATGTTGGGACCGGTTGGGGAGATGCCATACTTGTGGGTCTAAAGATCACAAGGTCTCGGAGTGTGAACAATCCAAGACCAACAGACAATGGAACCAGAATCAAAGGTTTCATGTCAGGCATCAACAAGTGCCTAAGGAACGAGGTATCCGCATTCATGGCATTTGTATACACGACATGTTAAATTTTGCTCTATCATTTATCTTGAATTAATTGTATTAGTTGGAGCATCTTATGTGACTATGTGTTGACTATGTGAAACATCCCATTTCCACATTAACATTGCATGCATAGCTGATGTTTTATTTTAGCTAGATGTCTCCCTCATGACATGAAGTGTAATCCGATGAGAGATTAAGAAGATTGGGGTTGGAATGGAGGAAGATGGTTCGAAAGGTTTTGCTTAAAAGTGGGGAATAGGAATCTTCAAGTGAGGGTGAAGATTTGAGAAGTTAATCGAAACTCTCGAGCAATGGGGTAAGTAGGAATATAGTATCCTTGGGAAGAAGTTTAAGGATCGGAACGGAAAGTTTAACTTGGGATTTTAGTGGGAAATCAAGAAACTACCTCACCTTTGGGGTTATTAAGAAGATACAAGGAGTGGGTCTAGGATATTACTGCGGTAGAAAGCGGTATGAAAGATAGGGTGAAGTAGATAGATGATTGGGAGGTTTCAAATAAAGAGGATGGTTTGAGAAATTTCGGGTAAAAGAGTAGGTGAAGCCTAGAGAGATGATTGGGAGTTTAGCGAAATTGAATGGTTAAAAACTTTAATTACCATGAGAAGAAATCCACGGATCGAAGTAGAAAGAAACTTGGAATTTTGGAAAGGAATTTAGAAATCACCCTACCTATGGGATTGTTGAAAGGCCTACGGAAAGGGGTTATATGAAGTTATCGAGATGCAAGAAGAAGCAAAGAAGTTGAAGAGGATTTATGAAGAAACCATTGCAATAAATCATATAACATACAATTATGCAATGAGCTATTTAATGGATGCCAAATGTTGGAAATTTTTCAAAGGATTTAGCACTATCATACTCAACCTGAACCAAATGTGAACTCGACTTGAAACTTGGGGACAATGAAGATCAAATCAGAATTAGAGCACGAGAGAAACCCTTATGTGGTCAAGGTCTGATAAAAAGTGATCTGGAAGAAGGAATTTTGGAAATTCGTTCAGGTTTTCAGAACCCCGGGAGTCCGAAAGAAAGAAAATCTTCACGAAAGGATGACGTTGATTCCTCTTGACAGTTGCACCCGAGTAAGAGAATCAAGTTTAAAGGATGCCACGGCATTAATGGATTTAGGAACAAAGGTTGGGACTTTAATAAACGACCGAGAATCTGGAAGCCTAATCTTTGGGAAGATAAGATCAAGTCCGAGGCTTTTGAGTGTGGAAATGGTGACAATTCGGGATCCATGAGTTGATTGAAGAAACAAAAAGGGAGTATGGAGACCGAAGGGTTTAAACTGGTCAAGTCAGGAATAAGACCAAGAGAACATGTAGGAGTAAAGAGTGGAGTTCGGGAGTTCTCAAAGGCTCACTCTTCTTAAGAATTGGAGTTCGAAGGTTTTAGTTGAGGAAAGAGCACAAGAAGATTTCCAAGTCAATATCAATCTCCAAGTACGAATGAAGATCAAGAAACTTCGGCAATAATCCGACTTTCTCAAATATGAAAATCTCAACACCTCGGTGAATGGTACGCTTAATCATGCATATCACGTGCATCATGCATCTTGGAATTTTATTTATACTTATCTTGTTGCCCTCTTGCCTTTCTTTTGAGTGGCTTTGTGAGATCGAGAGATTCTTGGCGAGTTGAGGGTCGAGCTTTGCAATGAATCCAACGATCGCTTTTGAATAATTTAATAATGTGAAGAGGGTCCGGATGTTTGACACTCCCGACTTTAGTTCGTGGAAGAGAGATTCGGTCAGGGTTTGGCGATGAAGCGGTGTGAGTTCATTAACTATGCCAATCTAGGATACCGAACTTGAGAGTTGACTTAATAGAACTCAAACGGTGAGAGTTGAATCTTTAAGACCCTCTTTATCGTGTGAGTTGACTGAGCAATTCTTATGACCGGATCGATTTAAAGATTCAAACCCCTTTTGCTTGAAGACCTTACCGGGCTAACCCTCGTCGGGACATCATGAACCTCGAACTTGGGTGAATACGGAAAGATGTTTGAGCTTGAAACTCGAACAATAGAAGCTGGGGACTAGGTTCTCTTAAGGGGGGAGGTTGTGACACCCCGCTAATTCACATGTACAGGTACGCGACACGTGTGAGTTTAATTCTGCAAATTATTTGAACTATTTGATTTAATCGCGTAATTTGTATTTTGTGAATTTGATTGCTCGAGCTTGCCTTACGTGACTTATGTGCTTCTTGGACTTGTTTGAATGTTTTATTTATATTTTGAAACCTTTCGTAATTAGTTTTGGACTCAAATGTAAGTTTTTGAGTGTTTTTGGGCCATTCGGTAATTATGCCTTTTGAGTCCCTAGGCCGTTTCTTGAGCTAGGGAACTCAAAAATGAGTTCCGACATCTTCATTGTGTTCCATTTGGCAAATGAGATTCAATGAGATTAACCACATATTTTTCTGACCCCGTTTCGACCCGTTCGCGCGTACGTACACAAATATCTCTTGTGGGACCCATGGCTTTGACTTGGGAGATATTTTCCTCCCCTTTTTACCCAATTTTCAGCTCTCTTCCTCCCCATTTTTCGCTCGACATGCAGACAAAGGGAAAGGAAAGGAGAAAGAAGGGTTCCAAGCTTCAAGCTCCATTTTGCCTAAGACCCCAAGCTCAAGTCCTTTCATTTCTCGATTTCTCGTCAAGGTAAGAATATTTTCGGATTTCTCTTGCCTTGGTGACCTCTTCTATGTTTTTATTTGTGGGATTACTTATGGGGAAGTATGTGTATTGATGTGGGAGAATTAGTAGGGGTTTGATGGCTTGTTGGAATTCTTGCATCTCCTTTGTTCTTATTGCACTTATATGCATTCTTGGAGATGTTTGAGGCTTGTGCATTGAATGATTGTGGATTCTTTGCTTGGTGATTGATATAATAAGGTCTTGGCATTCATGACAATTGTGGGTTTGTGGAATTTTGCATAAGAACTTGATTTCTAGCTTCTTTTGCATTTCATATGTGCCTAAATGAATAATTGAAGCATGAGTGTTGGATTGTGGCTTGGATTTTGGTATAATCCCTTGATACCCTTCACCCCCAGTGTGTTATATGCATGCTATTATGAGTAATGAATGAGCTTTTATTGCCTAGTCGCCTATGTGATGAGTTTTGAGTGCATTTGTGGCCCTTTGAATGCAACCTTGCCGATTGATGCCTTTTGTGCACATTTGATTGTCTCGTTAGGTTTTCTCGTATGAAACCTTGATCCCTTGATGCAATTTGATGTCTCATATGTTCTTGGATGAATTATGAAGTTTATGCATGATTTTTGGATGAATGGAAGTGTTTATGCTTGCCCCTTTTGATCCCTTGTTGTTTGAGCCTTATTCTCCCGCGTTTTGCTGTCCCAGAACATTCCACGGGCGTGGAATTTTAAAGGGAAAAAACCCATGGGCATGGATTTTTCCCCAAAATTCTGCCTCATTTTGTCCCTTTTTCCACGGCCGTGGATTTTTGTAGGCATAATTTCCCACGGGCGTGAATTCTCCCCCGTTTTCTGTTCGAGATTGTTTTGCTTCGTTTTCCTTCGTACAAACTCCTTTTGAGCTGAAATTTTAACCAAAGAAACCTTTTGAAGTTTAGAACAATCTCCAATTTGAATCAATATATTTTCTGGTTTGTGAGATATAACCAATTCTTTTTGGTGTCGCCAATCTGCATTCACCCGACTTCGTGCCTACGCCATTTTCACCTCGATTTGAATTATGATTTGGTCATATATTTTTGGAAAGACCTATGTGTCTAAGTTTATATCCAAGAAACAAAACTCAATTATCATTTCTCAAACTCAAGATATTCCCATTTTTGTACAGCTTGCGCATTTGAAAATCTGTCAGATTTTGCCATTTCGCACTCGCAGTCTCTTTTTGTGATCTTCTTCCGTTTTCCTTGCATTCTTCCACCTTTAAACTTGTTCCTAACATGTTACATGATGTATATGTGTATGTATTTGCTCTTACATGCTGATTTATGGGATCTTGGTGTGGAAATGATACTCAAATGTGCAATATGTTACCGATTGTGCCTTATATGCTCATATATGCATTTGAATGATTTCATACTATGCTTGTATGCTTTAAATGTGACATTTTTGCTTCTTGTATTAAGTATATGCCTTGTGTATGTATTATATGATCTCATACGCCCCTATATGACTTAATTTGGACTCGTGTGACCTAAGTGCACTCTTGTTGCATCTCTTATGAATCTTTTGCATTCTTAAGCATATGCCGAGCGTCTAATTGGTACATTTTGAGTCTAAGTCTTATGTTTATGTTCTCAATTGGTTCAGGTGCACCCGGGGTGGTGTTTCGTGATCCGTGTTGATTCCGGGGTGAATCACAAGTTTGGTTTCTGGCTTCGTCTGTGTAAGGTGGGGTTAGTTTATAGTTAAACCCTACGATATGTACCCTTATGCTTGTATACGAACTATAGCCTATCTTGTGTGTATGATATGATATGACATGCTACATTATGTGTTGGTATCACTCAACTATGCCTCAAACCGTGTATCAACTATGAACCGGAGCATGCTTGCTTGGGATTTGGATATGGAAATTACACGAAGAGGTAAGTAAGGCGCAGTTGCAGCAAGGTTAAGGTACGTATCTTTACATTCTGTAAGTAATGTTCAGTAGCGGGTTAAGTTAAGTTACGATACATTCTGTTCTGTTCTGATGGGACCCGGAGTCTGTGAGTCAGGAAGCCCAGAACGGCAACGGGCCGTCGGGATCGGCCTGAGCGCAGTCTCCACTCTGATAGGAATAACCGGAGTCCACCAGGAGGTTTGGTTGGATAATGAGAAACTGAGGGTTTGAGTCTTCGTGCTCCCCTCGTCTGTCTGGATGGTTAGGGTCGCGCAACCCTTCCATCACCAGAGAAGGAGGTCTGTATATGCTCTATATGTTCTGTTGTTCCGTATGTCTGTTTCTGAGGAGCCCAGGATGGGATTTGTTACTCGTACCCGCCGAGTTATGTATGTATACATGTATGTATGTATGTACATATGTATGTATGATCTGTTAAAGGTTATGGAACGAGGATAGATTTTGAAGTAAGATTAAAATATGAGGTTTTGAATACGAATTGATATGTTTTGGTAAGATTCTGTACGCTCTTATGATTTATGATTAAGAATTCGTTAAGTTCTGTTTTGATTTGAACATCCCTATATGTATGTATCACGGGAAAACTTTTGGTTTGCAAAAACTATCCCCGAGTTCATAAACCATGCATGTGCTTGAAACGTGCTTTCCTCTTATATATATGTAGCATGTGTGGGTAGCCCCTCACTCAGTCAAGTGGATCGACTGACACCTCTCCCTACCCAACTTTTTAGTCTGTAGGTTCTACTCGGAGTTTGGAGTTAGGCGGAGTCGTGTCATGTCTTTTGTATTCGTCGGTTCGAGTCTGTACTGGAGTTTCTGCATCTGCATTTGTTTAAGTCTGTATTTGTATACGATTCGAATTATGTAAGTCATGTATTTGCACATTCGAGATATGTTATTTAAATTGCCTTGCAGGCTTTGTTATGTATTTGAAAAGAGGCCTGAGTAGCCCAAATTTATTTGTGTTCGCATATTTAAATTATGTAGGCCCGTGGCCATGCTTGTGTATGAATTTAGCTTCTGCGTTTGCACTCTTGGTGTTTGGTTCTTTCTAACAGGGTCTATGTTCCGCCTAGCTTAGGTTTGTATTTTTTGTTTGTCACCCGTTCTCTACGGTTTGATTCGGGTGTGGAGTCTCTATTTCGTTACTCGGGTCGGGCTGTAGTGCGGAGGATGTGTTGCCTCACGTGTGGGGTGCTACATTACGAGTTCGTCCCAATCTGTGAAGTTGGTCTAAACCCAAAGCTGCGTGGAAGCCAATTATCATTCCAAATATCGATCGAGTTACCATCTCCCACTCTCCATCTGCATCCCGCCGACAGAAGAAACTAATCACCAACCAGACTTCTCCAAGCGTAAGAAGGAGTTCTCCTAAGAGAGGCATGCCAAATATCGGTGTAATGGAAATATTTGGCTTTCAACAGTCGCCCAAGAAGACTATCCAGAAATTTGATAACTCGCTATGGCTACTTGGCTAACATAGCTTCATTAAAGTATCAAAAATTCCAAAACCCCAACCCTTCATTTCTTTTGCTCATGCACACTTTATCCCAAGCTAACCAGTACATCTTCTTAACGCCCCTATTATTCCACTAAAAATTGCAGATAGTGGAATCAATGTCGTGCAAGAAGTTATCAGGAAGCCTAAAGTAATTCATTGCATAATTAGGAATTGACTTAGAGAGGAACTTTTCCGAGAAGCCTTGGATCCTTCAACGAATCTTATCTATAATACCACTGAACACAGGTTTACGCGATCTATCCACAATCGACAGGAGACTGAGGTAAAGATCCAAATTCTCAAATCTCTTAACTCCCACTAAATCAGCTAACCCTTCTTGGACATCAAGTGACACATTCTTGCTGAAAAAAATCGATGATTTTTGCAGGTTAATGGTTTATCCCGACACTCTTTCATACCGGCCAAGAACTTGCCTGATACAAAACATAGTATCCATCTCTGCTTTTCCACAAATCATTGTATCATTAGCGAACAACAAGTGGGATATCGGCGGGGCCCCTCTACAAACACTAACACCCCTCAGACAATCATTTTGTTCCTCCACTTGTAAGAAAGCGAACAAGACCTCTGCACAAAGGAAAAACAAATAAGGGGAGAGGGGTCCCCTTGATGGAGACCCCTCTTCGGGACCAGGGAACCAAACTCACACCGTCTAGAAAAAAGAGTAAGAAACAGAAGAAACTCTGGTTATAATGCGGGAATTAAAATATTAGGGAAGCCTAACCTGATCAAGAGTCGTTCAAGGAACCGCCATTCGACGCGGTTGTAGGCTTTGCTCATATCGAGCTTTATGTTAAAGAAACCGTCCTTTCCTATATGCTTACTCTTCAAGAAATGATTAATCTCAGAAGCCATGGAACATTATCACTAATAAGATGGCCAGACATGAAAGCAGATTGATAGGGAGAGATGATATAGTTTAGCAAGGGTTTAATGTGATTCGCAAGCACTTTCAAGGCCAACTTGTAAATAACATTGCACAAGTAATAGGTCTAAATTGCGTAATCAGCTCGGGGGATTTGCATTTGGGAATAAGAACAATATGGGTGAAATTATGTTTTATTTTCTACAGTTCTTATTGTAATTTATAAATGAACAAGGAATTTTAATCAATCATATTACCGATTTGTTAAGCAAGGAATTAAAAATGCTGAACTAAACGTGTAGTTTGTAGAGTGATGAAATAAAAAAGGGAAACTAATAGTGTTGTTTATGGAGTGATGGATTAAAAACTATTAATTAAAAAAGTAGACTTTGTCTAGTGAAACGTTAATTTCTAGTACTAAAAAGCATACTTTGTCTAGTGAAACGTTAAATACTAGTACTAAAAAGCATACTTTGTCTAGTGAAACGTTAAATACTAGTAATAATAAACTTTGCCTAGTGAAACGTTAAATCCTAGTAATAATAAGCAAACTTCGTCTAGTGAATAATTAAATACTAGTAATAATACGAAGACTTTGTCCAATAACATGTTAAATACTAGTAATTAAAAGCATTTATCCAGTGAATCGTTAAAAACTAATAATTAAAAGTAGACTTTGTCCAGTGAAACATTAAATAGTAGTAATTAAAAGCAGACTCTGTCCAGTAAAATGTTAAAAACTTATAATAAAACCCAGAAATAAACGTTCAACAAATTGTGTATTTAGTGTTTACTAAAGTTACTAATACATAAAGTGAATCTTAATTATGTATACTTCACGACATTACAATAAGGACAATCAAGATTCAATTGAGATTCACTTTATGTAATGGTAACTTTAGTGAACACTAAATACGGAATTAGTTGCACATTTATTTTTAATTAGTGTTATACCTCTTTAATATATCCGTTCAATGTTTTACATTTCACTGGACAAAGTCTGCTTTTAATTACTAGTTTTTAATTCATCACTCCCTTTTTTATGGACTAAAATTCCTTGCTCATTCGTAAATTACAATGAGAACCAAAGAAAATAAAACATAAATACCAAACTAGAATACTGTAATTCAAAAATGGATTGTGTAACATGGCTCATCATCATAAAATGGTTATGCATCATTTGGAACCTCTATTACACTTCAGTTTTCTGCGAAAAAAATAAATCATTACACTAGGTGATTATAATCTATTTATGAGACCAAATACAACAACACATAATCAATCAGTTTATACAAAATATATTCAGATATATGTAGAAATCCCACAATCAATTTATGCAGAGATATATTTAAACTGACTGTGGGATTTCACGTATATGCAGAAATCTCTCAGTTAGTTTATGCAGAAATATATGCATATTAGTGTTGGGAAAACAGAACAGAAACGCAGCGGAAATTTAAAAATTTTTCCCAACTAAGCAAGATCGAATCTCGCAATACCTATTCCCAAGTTCGTAGGGGTCAAGAACTTACATTAAGGGGGTCTTTCTTGACACGTTCTATCCTCCCAAGAACGCTCTTCATGCGGTAATGGCAACCCTCGTCCCTCGAAAAGTTCTCTCTACTTTAGATTCCAAGCAAGGTCTCCTCTAGAGAATAGTCCACACCAACCTAGATACAAATCATGTCAGGGAAAG
>JBBMKE010423412.1:0-10785 GCA_037834125.1 Lippia alba | reverse complement strand
AGAATTAATTTTAGGATTCAATTGTTTTGGAATTTCAAGCCATTCTTGTCCATAGTCAAGTAAAATGGATGGTAAAAAGACTAATTTCTCAATATATTCAATTGTTTTCGGCATAAACCAAGCGAAAGGAATAGCAATGTGCTACAAACCCAATGAACAAGAAAAAGATGGGTGTATTCTGTAATTACATTAAGTCCCAAAATACTCTACAATAATAAATTAATTAGCTAGGGCTTAGTATCGAACGCTCATGTTAATACAGGGTTTCGACCAAAAAAATAAAATAAAATAAAATAATATATATATATATTGATTGAGGCCTTTTCCTGCTTGACTCGGGGTCGTGGATCGGACGCTTCGAACCACTTGAATTTGTAATTTGGAAGGAGGCCGTCGGTCTTCTCGGTCTATCTGATCGAATAAAACAGAATGGGTGAACTAGAGGCCAACTCGGGGGACGTGGGGGTTTTTTCCGAGTTGGCACTCCGACGCTCAAGTCAGTTATCGAGTGAAGGAGGTCGGGTAGATAGTGCAGTAAATGCGGTAGGTAAAAGCTTAATTGTGAAATAAATGTGGGGGGTATTTATACTAGGTAAATTCCATCATTGCACCGACCACGTGTTACCGCCGCGTGCTGACAGATGCCTCATTAAGACCGTGCATTAAATGCCCGGTCGGCCATTAGCGGGTGCAGAAATGCTGACACGTGGTAAGAGTTCGATAGACTCGAGTAAGTATGATCGAGGGAATTGGATCTATTTGACTCGATTATTGTATGCGGTAATTTCTCTGGGGAGTGAGAAAGGTGATCGAGGTTGTACTCGACCACGTGCTGAGTTGATCGGAGTTACATGTGTCAGATTATCGGAGGTCCACGTGTCAGACATGTATTGTCCATGTCATAAGCCTCCCTAAACGTTGGCTTATAGGGCTGACGTGGAGACAACGTTTCATCTTCGGACATGGGACCCACGAGTAATCATTGCGACGTTTTATCTTCTCGATTCCCGTGCAAATTACCTCTATAAATAGTGGCCCTCAATAACTTCATTTTACCGTTTCCTAAAGCAATAGAGCAGTAGAGCGTCGAGTTATCCGAGCATCTTTCAAGGGTTTTGTGTACCAGAGTACCTGCAGATCTCGAGTAGAACTTCCAACTTTCCCAACTTCAAAGGCAATAATCGAGTTCTTTTATAAATTCGTTCTTACGTTTTTGCTTTTTTCAACTCGACTGCTTCGAGGGAGAGGTCGAACTCTTCCATTTTAAAGGAGCCTCCCTTTCTCGATTCATCTAGTTCGAGGAGTCTTATTTCCTTCCGGAATATTTCAGCAGACCATGTCGGTGAATCGAGAGGAGGAAGGTCCTGTAGGCATGGGGAGCGTCATCCTGTCTGATTCCTCGAGTGACTCCTCGGGGTATACGGAGTCGGAGTCGACTCGCACAGAGTCTACCAACCCGTAGGGGGTTGACGAGGAGGTCGACATTATGGATACAGGCATCTCGCCCCATGAGAAGGGATCGGAGGAGGTTGTCAAAGGCCGGCACCGGGGAGAGGAGGCTTCTACTTCGGGTCGAGAGGAGGAAGAGGAGGATGAGGATGGCAACACTGAGCCCGAGGGGATTTTGCCGAAGGATCCTCGAGGCATCCCTTGTACTATTTCTGAGGAGAAGGTGCGGAAGATCAAGTCGCTACTCTTTGGAGGGGCCCCGGAGTATGGGGGATATCGGGTGATAAGGCCCCGACCGGGAAGTCGAATGACAAAACCGCCCGAGAATTGCATTGCAATAAATTATCTGGCGGTCGAGAATGGGTTCCGGGTTCCCATTCCGAGTGAGATGCTCGATTTCTTTAACAAGCTTAAGATAAGCCTGCTGAAGTTGATGCCCAACTCGTACGCAATGGTAAACGGGTTGAGGGCTTTGTTGAGGTGTTTGGGATACGCCTCGAACGTATTTTTTCTATCAGAGGTTTTTCAAGCTTCTCTGACTTCGGAGTCATCACTATCGAGGCCTGGATTCCGCCAACTGTCCTCGAAGAATAATTATAGGTTGGTTCTCTCTCCGACCTCCTCGAACGGGAAAGAGTGAAATGAGAGGTTTGTATATATCGAGAGTAAGAAGGGTTGGCCGGAATTGAAGTATCCGGGGTGGAGTTGGAAGCCTCGAACCACATTGCCAAGAGGAATTTTGGGGTGGCCCAATATCTTGGTTCAAAGGTTGAGGGAGATGGGAAGTATGGACTCGAATGATATGATCAAGCCACAAATACTAATCGAGTTGGAACTGGCTCCGGGGGTGAAGAAGAATTTCGACCCCGGTAACTCGAGTGACCTTATTCCCTCAAAGAGCATTTTGTGTCCATTTCTATCTTTTAATAACTTGCATTTTTCTTTCCAAGTTGCTGATCGGTTTTCTTTATTTCTCGATTGCAGAAGAATTGATCATGTCGGCTGCTTTGAATGCAAGGAGGAAGGAAATGGCCGAGTTGGTGAAGTCAGCCAAGAAAAAGGGTTTGGCGAGGCCCACTGAGGCCGATAAACAAGCCGCCAATGAAGCAACTCGGGTAGGCGTCCCCGAGGTTTTGGCCATGCGGAGCCCTGAGGCTCCCGAGAAAAGGGGCCCCCATCCAAGAAAAGGACGGAGCCGGCGAAGGAAGGTGAGGTGGAGGTCTCAAAGACAAAGAGATTCAAGATGCAGGCTGTCCGGGGCACTTTCTCAAAATCACTAGCTCCGAAAACCTTCGAGTCGAGTTGAGAAACAGGTAGTTTAGATCGGTCGGACTACTCCGCAGTCCCACTACGAGCTCGTCGTCGATGTACAAATCGACAAAAAGGTGGGTGATCTTGACCAGGGGGTCAGTGCTGTGATCCCTCAGAATGTGGCCAATGTTTGACCGGGGTCCGACAGCTCCCGATGATTCGACCTATTCGAGCGGTCCCCTGGAAGGCTAGTGAGAAAGAGGTGCAGCTCTTTTTCGACTACCCTACAATCGCCGAGCCCCACTTTCCCCGGGGAATTGAGAGCTTAAATGATAAAGGGGAACCTCGGAGGTTGAGCTCGGCACCTCAGGACTACAAGACCATCGGGGCTCTATACAGCTCGATTCAGACGGAGGTAGACCATCGAGAGAGGATGGTTTACTCTGATGACGAGATCGAGGTGTACGCTGCCCAGAAGTTTATAGCCGTAAGTTGTTGGTCGAAAAACCTTTTTGGTGATATGCTTGATCGTTTGTTTTCTCGACTGATATTTTTCTGCTGTTTGCAGATGGGGCAGGATATGTTCCACCTCGCGCGTCGGAGCTAGGTGCATCGACAAATTAGGTTCCGGGCCGAGACGCTGGTTGAGGGCATGAAGGGATAACTGGCTGAGAAGAACAAACAGCTAAAGGAGGCAGAGACGGATTTGGAGAAGTTGGACAAGGAGCTTCTTGACGCTATAACCAGGATTTCAGAGCTCGAGGAGGAGCTGAAAAAGGAGAAGACCAAGTCTTCCTTGTCCAAGGAGTAGAGGTCGGGCTTTAGGAGACAAGGGCAAATCGAGGGGGAGAGGAAGGGGGCCTTTCGAGCCATTACCAAGTGCAGAGAGGGACTAAGCTTATCCATCTCTGAAATTGAGAAGAGGGGCGCCTACCGATTCATGAAGTCAAGGGCTTTCACCAAGGCTTGCGGGATTCTAAGCTTTAAGGACGTCGATGAGGGGTTCAACCTTTACCTCGGTCAGACGCAAGCCACCGGTTATGTGCCCGACAACTTTGATGAAGAAAAGGTGGGCATCTTCCAAGACGATCCTCGACCTGCCGACCTAAGCCTGCCCGTCCCTGAGCCAGAGCCCGAGTGGGAGAACGAGGAATTTGGGTTCGCCATAGTTCTTGCCCAGTCTATATACAAGGGTGAGCCCGAAGACCATGCCGTAATGCCTCAAAAAATTGATGTCTCCCAATCCTTCGAGCCGGCCGGTATCTACCCTAATTATTTTAGACCGGAAGCCCAGGTGCCGATCGAGGAGCGGACCAACCCGTGAGATGACGAGAATAGACTCGTCCTATCTTCGTGCTCGATGAATTTTTTGCTGAATGTGAACCCCCAATTTCTGGGATTCGACTGTTAGAGTGAATCTCTTTGCATTTAGGCATCTCGACTATTAGGGTGAGCGCCAGTAGTTGTTGTCTCGAAGCCCATTTGTAAATAGGTAGGGGCTCGAGTATGATCAGCTCCCATGTGGAAAATTCAAAGTAAAAACTAGATAATGTTTCATCGAGGTTCTTTTTAGTTGTTAAATGTTTTTAATTTATTAAGTACTTCAAGTTGTAATTCAGTTCTTTTTTGTTAATGAGATATTGAGTTTGTTGAAACATCTTATTTATTTTATCAGAGTTACATTATCGAGAGCGTTGTATCGATAAGATATGTGAGGGATGCTCGAATCTTTAGATGTAACGGTAAAGCACGATAAAACGGAATTAAGAAGAAGGACAAGATCGAATCAAAACATGCATTTCATTAGATAAAAGGCTTGCAGTACAACTGTCGAGTATAAGGTTACAAATAAAGCTTTTTGAGGTTGTGAGCATTCTAAGATCGAGGAAGGGGTTCTCTTTGTAAGTCCTCGAGGTGATAAGATCAATTTTTCCAAATGGATGCGACTCAGAACGGCCCCTCCCAATTGTCTTCGAGCTTTCCAACGTGCCTCGTGACATCGACCTTCTTAAAACGAGATCTCCGACCTGAAAGTGTCGAGGTAGGAGATGTTTGTTGTAAGCTCTTGAAGTTGTCGCGTGATAAGTTTGCATCCTTTGATAGGCTTGTTCTCGAAGCTCATCGATCGTATCAAGATCATACACACGAAATTCTGCTCGTGTGCTTGTTGTGCGATTCTGGGGGAGTGATGTAAAATTTCAGCGGGGATCATAGCCTCTGATCCATACACCATTGAGTAGGGTGTTTGCCGAGTAGGTGTTCGGGGAGTTGTCCTGTAAGCCCATAACACCCCATTCAATTCATCGACACAGAATTTCTTCTTAGCATCGAGTCTCGCCTTGAGATTTTGAATGAGAGTCCGGTTCGTGACTTCTACCTGCCCTTTGACTTGAGGATGTCCCACCGATGTAAAGCGTTGACTTATACGGAAATCAACCAGATATGCCTTGAGTTGATTACTTCGAAATTGTGGTCCGTTGTCACATACGATGACTCGAGGAATGCCGAATCGAGTGATGATGCTTTTCCAGATAAAGTCTCAAATGGTATGATAAGTAATCTTGGGAACAGCCAGAGCTTCGACCCATTTGGAGAAATAGTCAATAGCAACGATGACAATCTGTCTTTGTCGAGAAGCAAGGGGAAATGGTCCAATTATATCGATTCCCCACTGGTCGAATGGCCAAGCCGAGTCGACTACATTCATTTCAGCCTAGTGTTGATGAGATACAGTAGCGGTTTTCTGACATCTTACACATCTTTTGACGAACTCGTAAGAGTCTCTTCTAAGGGTGGGCCAGTAGACTCCTTCTCGAGAAACTTTCAATGAGAGGGATCTATAACCGGAACGATTTTCGTAGGATCCAGCATGGATTTCTCCGAGTACTTGTTGTAAGGGAAGGCCGGAGACATCTCTTGGTTGGGCCTATGAAGGCCTTCTTGTATAGTCGACCTTCATTATCGAGGAAGTAGTTCAAGGCTCGGTATCTAATCTTCCTTGCTTCAGTGGGGTTATCAGGTAACAAACCATCACGAAGAAAAAGGACCAGGTTATCAAGTAAGCAAGGTTCAGCGATATCGATTGTGTGAACTTACGTTAAGTCCTGATCGATTGCTCTCTGTTATGCGGTAAGAAATATAATCGTTTTTGCCTTGGATCCTTGCTAGCTGCTGGCGAATTTAGACAAGGCATCCGCTCGGAAGTTCTCTTCTCTCGGTATATGCATCAGCTGGAATTCCTCAAAATCGGCTAGAAGCGTTCCTACCAATTCAAGGTATTTTATCATCGTTTCTTCTCGAGCTTCGTATTCCCCGGTGATTAGTCCGACAATAAGTTGGGAATCAGCTAGCTCTCTAAGTCGGGTAATTCCTTGCATTTTCGCAACTTTCAACCCTACCAAGATGGCCTCGTATTCTGCTTCGTTGTTCGTTGTGGGAAAGTCAAGGGCGATGGCGTATTCGAGCACGTCTCCATGGATGTTTTGGAGGGATATCCCCACTCCTCTCCCCGAAGAGGTAGAAGATCCATCGACCGACATGACCCAGAGAGTGTTGTCGAGTCCGGGTGTGGTTGAACTGTCTTTTTTTGCCAGAAAATCAGCCAGGATCTGAGCCTGATAGGCTACTCACAGTCGGTACACTATCTCGAATTGTCCAAGCTCGATTGACCAACGCGTGAGTCGGCCAGAGGTGTCGGGTTTCTCCATGATTTGCTTGAGAGGTTGGTCTGTCAGTACTATTATCAGGTGCGCCTGGAAATATGGCTTTAACTTTCGAGATGAATGTATCACCGCGAGGGTGAACTTCTCGATCTCCAGATACCGTATTTCTGGCCCATGCAGGATCTTGCTCAGATAATATTCAGGCAAGTGTTTCCTGTCTCGGATAGCTACTAGAACCGAGCTAATTGTTTTGTGTGTCACAACAATGTATAAATATAGTGACTCTGAATCAATATGCTTAGTCAAGAGAGGTGGAGTCGAGAGATATCGTTTAAGATCTTCAAAAGCTCGATCACAATCGGATGTCCACTCGAAAGATTTTACATTTCTAAAAATTTTGAAGAAAGGGAGGTTCTTCTCGGATGATCGGGAAATAAATCGATTGAGGGATATTATCCGACCAATCAATCGTTGTATGTCCTTAATTGATTGTGGTTTTTGGAGTTGCTGTATTGTCTTTATTTTTGCAGGGTTTGCCTCGATTCCTCTCGAGCTGACCATGTATCCAAGGAACTTTCCTCCATCGACACCGAAGGTGCATTTGGTTGGATTCAGTTTGAGATTAAACTTCTTCAACAAATCGAATGTTCGTCTGAGATGATCGAGATGATCCTCAGTCTTCTCGTTTTTTACTATCATATCGTCGACGTAGACTTCCATGGAATTTCCGATTTCTGACTTGAAAACCTTGTTCATCATGCGTTGATAGGTAGCACAGGCATTCTTTAATCCGAATGACATTACTTTGAAATAATAGATGCCATTAAAAACGATGAAAGTTGTCTTCGACTCATCCTCCTGGGCTATGCGTATTTGATAATACCATTGAAAGGCGTCCATTATGCTCAATCGTTCACAACCGGCCGTGGAGTCGACCAACTAATCGATTCTGGATAAGGGGTACGGATCCATCGGGCAAGCTTTGTTAAGGTTGGTGAAATCATTGCACATGCGCCACTTTCCTCCTGGTTTGGGTACTAGCACGATGTTGCAGAGCCATTCGGTATATTATACCGGAGTGATATACCGAGCAACCAATAGCTTGTTGACTTCGGCTTCGGTGATTGTGTTGCGAGCGTCGCTCTGTCTACGCAATTTTTGTTTTACAGGTTTGGAGGACGGATAGACATTGAGGCGGTGCTCAATGACTTTCCGGTCGACTCCTACCAGTTCAGAGGCGTTCGAAGTGAAAATATCGAGGTTGTCTCGGAGGAGTTGTATGAGCATGCATTCCTCTTTTTCTCGATGCCCTTTCCCGATGTAAGTGTTCTTGTCCGAGTGGCCAGGGGATAATTCAATCACTTCGAGTTCTTCTGAGGATTCAAGCCTTGGATCCTCCTTCTGTTTTTTCTTATTTCGAGAGTCGGCTGAGTCGGAAGATCCTGAGGCGATACTTTCCGGGTCCTCGAGATATTCTTTAGGTAAAAGTTCAGAGACGGGAAAGTCAGCAGGATTGTCTTTTGGATTTGTGGTTTTTTCCATCGATATAGCGTAGCACGTCCATGACACAGGGACGTTACATCTCAGTCCGCCTATCCCGAGGGGAGTGGGAAGCTTGACCATTTGGTAGAATGTCGAGATGACGGCTCGAATTTCGATAAGCCCTGGACGTACAAAGATAATGTTGTATGCCGAGGGCATCTCGACTACCAAATACTCAATTTCTCTGGTGGCTCTTCTCGGCAAGATTCCCATTGAAGTGATCAATCGAATTCGCCCTTTAGTGTGAACTTCGGCTCCCCCAAATCCTGTTAAAGGGGTCCTGATAGGGTCAAGTAATAGTTTATCATGCAAATTCATTCGAACAAGTGTCGAATACAAAATGATATTGCTAGAGCTCCCATTATCGATAAGAGTCCTACATACAGCAACGTTTACAACATCGAGAGTGACGACCATGGGGCAACTAGATGCATCACTCGAGTTGTGCTGGGTGTCTATTACATCATTAGAACCAAAGATAACTTCCTTGTCGCGCCAGGGCTCGGCGGTTTGTACGTTGAAAACTTCCCGGGGACCACAGTATCCTCGAGCAGCCTCTTTTCGAGTCCTCTTTCGAGCAGTCTTGGAATCGCCACCGGAGGGTCCTCCTGCAATCATATCGATCCTACCGAGACAAGGTGGATTGTTTTGCTCTCGCTCGGTGGGTGGCTTGGCTTGTCGGGCTCGTTGTGGAGACATGTGAGCTCGTTGATCTCGATTTCGAGCGTGATCATTGATCTTCTTGATAAACTCTTGTAAGTGCCCCACCCTTAATAAGCCTCTCAATTTCTTCTCGAAGAGCATTGCAATCAGCTGTACTGTGTCCTCGTTGTTGGTGAAAGTTGCAAAACTTGTTGCTTTCTTAGTTTTTAGCCGTGTTCTTCATGGGCTTCGGCTTTCTGAGGAGCTTGGGATCAATTACATTGCAAATTTCCTCGATGGGCTGAGTAAGCTGAGTGAAGTGTTTCCGAGGCTGAGAAGGTCCGGACGCATCATTTTTATGTCGATTATCGAGTTTAGGATATCGTGTCGGGTCATTCTTCCTGGCTTGGGTCGCATTGAACCTAGAATTCTCAAGATCTTCGAGTTGCATCCAATCGCAAGCAGTCGCTTGGATGTCGGCGAGGTTCTTAGATTTCTGCAGGAAAATGTACCGGGCGCAGTCGTTGCTGATCACGGCCTGGTGGACGATCGGTATCAAGAGGTCGATACTTGGTTCGTCCGTTTTGATCACGGCCTGAGAGAATCGAGTAAAGAAATCTCTCAAAGATTCATTGGGGTCTTGCTTAATCGTATACAGATATGTCGAGGGCAACTTGTCTCCTTTCATGGAAGAAAAGTGAATGACAAACTTCTCGGTCAAGTTTTGGTATGATTAGATACTTCGAGGCGAAAGTCGGTTAAACCAATCTTGAGCCGGTCCTTCCAGAGTAGTTACAAAAATCTTAGCCCAGATATCGGTGTCATGAAGGAACATGCTCAATTACATTTCCAATCTCGAGACATGTTTTTTCAGATCGGTGGAGCCGTTATACATTGGGAGACCGGTTGGAATTTTATCCTCGGTGGTGGCTTTAATGATTGCATCACAGAATGGCGAGTTGGCTTCTCGAATACTTCGGTATCTCTATACTCGATCTCTGGGAGGATCCGGCCGTCCGACCTGATTGCGACGTTGATTGTTGTGTTCACGTCGATCCGAGTGTTGACTCGGAGACTGACCACGAGAACCTTGGCCCTCGCATTGGTTTCCTTCCCTGGGAACTCGAGGTGGCAGTTGGTTGCCTAAATCATCCGAGCGCACAATTCTCCCTCGGTTAGACCTTCGGATCTCGTTTCTCCTCCCATCGGGTCCTAATCGACTGAAGACTCCATTGGAATGGCTCTGGGAGGCAGGTTCATTTCCCTCGACATACTCCTCTCGTGAATACCGGGTGGTGTAAGATTGTCGAGACCCGGATTCGTGAGAATGGTGTTGCCGAGAGGCCTGGAGTCGGTCTTGATCAGCTCGTCACTTGCGTCGGCTAGGGGCTCTCAAGTTAGCTTCTTGTTCTTGCTCCTCGAGCCTCTCTCGCACGGGGTCGTCTAGGTAAGTGCGGGTTAAGGCGATGTCTGGCAGGTTCGACCAGAGCAATCAGCCCCCCATCTGCAAAGTATGCCACCGGGATCTGATAGTTGACAGGTAGCCCATAAGCAGGGGCATTGACTAACCGGCTGGGCTGCAGCCATTGGTCTAGGTGCAGGACAAGCTGGTATCCGTGGTTCGCGCCTTCCGCCGCCACCGCCACAGCTTCGTCCCGATATGACTTTAAGTATCTTTCGAGGTCGGGTGTGGAATACACCAAGGGATGCTGGCGGCGGGTTGTACTATAGCTTGAGTTGGAAGTTGGTGGATGATTTCGCGATTTTCCTCATCCATCACTTGGATATTGTTAACGGCATTTTGAGAAGACATAATTACTGGCTTTTGTACGGCGTTCCCACAGACGGCGCCAAAATGATCGAGGCCTTTTCCTGCTTGACTCGAGGTCATGGATCGGACGCTTCGAACCACTTGAATTTGTAATTTGGAAGGAAGTCATCGGTCTTCTCGGTCTATCTGATCGAATAAAACAGATGGGTGAACTAGAGGCCAACTCGGGGGACGTGGGGATTTTTCTCGGGTTGGCACTCCGACGCTCAAGTCAGTTACCGAGTGAAGGAGGTCGAGTAGATAGTGCAGTAAATGCGGTAGGTAAAAGCTTACTTGTGAAATAAATGTGGGGGGTATTTATACTAGGTAGACCCCATCATTGCGCCGACCACGTGTTACCGTCGCGTGCTGACAGGTGTCTCATTAAGAACGTGCATTAAATGCCTGGTTGGCCATTAGTGGGTGCAG
>JBBMKE010423403.1:0-10785 GCA_037834125.1 Lippia alba | reverse complement strand
AAGCTGAAATCGACTTTCTTACCACGGTGAGATGGAGTTGATGAATACGGGCCGGGCCAGAGGGCATATTGCTTCGATATTGGGGCCCGAACCGTAGGTGTTTATGTTCGTCGGTTTCGCGCTCTTGTTTGCTGTTTGTTGAGGATTGTGGATTTTCTGCAGTCGATTCTGTTTTGTAGTTGAGATATATATCATATATGTCGTAATGTTTTCGTCGAATGAGGAATCAGTTGCACGTCCTGATAGAAGAACATGGTAAAGATTGGATCTTTTTTTGCTTGAAAATGGTAGTTGTGGCTGATGTAGATGAAAAGGTGCAATGGGATTTACCCCAAGAGGGAAATGCAGTTTGGATTAATTGATGAGAATTAATACACATTGCTAGTCTCCCATTATCCTCTTTATAGTCATTCTCTTTACTCTGCCGACCTAAACAGTATCTTATTCAAAAATGGCTTCAAATCTCAACTCAATTCCTCAAGTTCCTACCATTCTCCCAACTCCCCATAACTCAAAACCCGAATTAAACCATGATTTGGTCAAGATAAACACCCTTTCCGGCGACGGGGATTCGAAAATACCTTAACTATATATCCATAAAATTAAGTAAAATTATAAATTTATCACTCTACATTGAAAATACCTTATAGTTTTTTTATATGCAATAAATATGTTAAACCTAAGAAAGTTCAAGATTTCTTTTTCAGAGAACGAAATTCATAGATTTCTAGTGACACAAAATTGAGGAAGAAACATAAATTGAATAGTTAATAGTTAATATTGTGTTTGTCACATTTTGATATTCCAATTTTAATTTAAAATAAAATAAATTATTCAATTGCCTCAATTCTTCTGTCACATAAAAACTCTGTTGTTTTATTCTCATCCATCGCCTCTCATATTTCCTCTTTCCTTAATTCCTCACATTTTTTTCCTCCCTCAAACTTCTTCAATTTATGTTTCTTATATTATGTTGTGGTTTTCCCAAACAAAATTGAATGTGCGGAAGTTAAAATTGTGGTTTTCCCAAACAAAATTGAATGTGCGTCGGTTAAATGTGGTTTTAGATAGTTATGTGTGATTATATATATACTTTAAACAATACTCATCACAAAACAAGATAGAATTTTTTTTCCCCTAAATATCACATTTATTAGATATTTGAGTCAAGTTGGATCATTTAAATATGAAACTCTTCCTATCAATGATAGATGTATTCATCAAGAGGTCGAGCACGAAACCTCCAGCGAAGTTAGCGATGCGTTGAACTGGAAAATTACACACACTTATGGTAAATCCTTTGATCAACCGGTGGGAAATTAAGAACAAGAGGAAGACAAAAAAAACTCAAAACACAAGATACAATCCCAATAGAGCCTCTATTATTTGATGTTGGAAAGTCTTCTTTTATAAATACCCCTTTCTCTCCAAGAAGCTCATCCTAATTCTGCTGGAAAAAAAAAAGCAAACTTCAATATCATCTAAACCGTGGACTAAAACCTTAAAGGTTGAGTTGCCTTAAATAAGTTGATGTATTCATCTGGTGGCTGCCCCCGCTTTTTCAACAGCTGTGGTGAATCAATGCAGGCAAAACTTGATTCACCTATGCCATGGATTGGCATGTACGTCGCAGCAGCTTCTGCATTAATATCAACTGCTATGGCAGTCGATGTTTTCTACTACGGCTTCAAAGACAAAAAAATTGTGGCTGCCAAATAAGTGTTTCTCTTTGAATGCTTTTTCTCTGACGATACTAGCTGTCTCTATGAAGTTGCCAGTCGACCTCACAAATTAGATGTTAGGAGTCAACGAGATACTTGCACGTGTTAGCAGCCTGACTTTGATGCAACTGTCATGGGTAATCTCATGACATCTTTAGGTATGTTAGAATATATTTAGCAGATTTAGATAGAATTAGTTTTACATATGCATTCGGAACTCCGGAGTAGATTTCTTATTCTAGTTGGTTTCTATTTCCTTGTGTTTCTATGTATAGGTAATGAGCATATTGAGATTAATACATCTTTTACTTTTAACTCAATCAACAGGAACCATGGAGAGTAATGAGATCATGGTAAACTTAGCAGCTGTAGGCACTCTCGTCATTACAATAATTGTAAACGTGTCTATTCACATTTCACAGGTGCTGGACACGGTCAGGAAGGGGTTTAAGAATACTGTAATGTTACATATATATGCAGAACAAATTATATGTACTATTTTCATGTTTATTTTGTTTGTCATGTTGTGTTCTTGGGGTTTAATGGTCCCATATCTCAGGAGAATTTTGCATCCAAAAACTTCAAAAAGACTATTGCAGTTGGGAGATTTCAATATCGATGAAATCAAGGCAGTGCTGGGAGACTCTTGGGTGGATGTAAGAATTGGGAATCCCCAATTTCTCATTGCACGTTCAGAGACATGCGCTGCTTCAGGAGCCATGTGTCTGTTGACAGCTCTGACTTTGTTAGAAGCTTGGATTAGAATGCATTTTGTGTATAAAGGAGGAGCCAATGTAGGGACTTCTAATTACAAGTGGTCCATCAATTGGATTCAAATCATTCAGACTATAGGAGTGGCATTAGGTACCATTGCTCCCGTGTTTAGATGGTACGTTGCTGCCAAACTGAAGAGCTCAAAGATTCATCAATCCAGCTTCAAAGAATTATTTACTATTGAATTTTTTGGGTTAAATCATGTGGGATACTGGTTATCTGCACCATTATCTCTTAACATTCAGATCCCCGGATGCAAAAAAGTTTTAAAATGTGTAAAAATTACAGTTGTGATATGCTGGCTTACAGCTCAGTATGTGATTATTGTAGCCAGCCGACTACTTCTTCTGGTTTCAGCTGGCTGTGTAAAAGTAATCTTCTTTTGCTTCCCACTTGACGAATCGATTGACAAAATAGATTCCACTTGCACTGAGCTACTTGACGAGTATGTATTTACTGGAACTAATGTGGAAAGCATAAGAAATGAGGTGAATACGCTGATTGAGAAAGGAAAGAAAGAGAAACCAGACCTAATCGAACTTCTGCAGAAATCTGTGGACTTCAAAGGGGTGAAGGACTTTGTAGACCACCAGATAGTACGGCCAGACGATGCTTTAAGTTGTTGGTCTCATTCACTAGTGATCCTTACGAGCATTGCCATTCAACTTCCCAATATCACAGACCATAAGATTAATAAGTTATTGAGGGCCGTAAGTGAAGGCCTCCGCTTTGTAAAGGTCATAGAGAAATCCTTAAATGCAAAATTGGAAAGATGCAGATTCAGGATTGGAGCAGAGAACCTTTGGAGTCAGGTTCAGAGTTATCACCACTGTGAAGGTTTAAAAGTCAAGAGTGAAAGCTATGACGACACACTGGAAGCATTGACTGAAACAGCAGAAAAGATAATATTTGCTGGATTGGATGTCACAGATCCAAAAGCCGGGCGTTATCCATCTTGGAACTATGATTGGATGAAAAGTAGATCAATTCAACTTGTCAGCTCTGCAATCATTGAGTCCAACAAAAAGAGTGGCGGGGAAACAGAAGAGAATTTTTTTGAGAGAATATCAGTCATGATATCAGACTTACTCTCTGCTTGTCTCACCAATATAGCGCCTCTCATAACTTTCAAGTGCAGCGGCAGCGCTCTCAAGGAAAGGGAGAAAAATGTCCGCGAAGCAGCCATTTTTCTTAGCGAAACCAAAGAAATTCTTGAAGTGCTTCAGAAGCGCAAGATTCCAAGATTGGATCAAGAGAAAGCAGCTCATCTTAACGAGTGGAGGGCCTTCATTGAGCAGTATCCAAACTGGAAGGAACAGGTTGATAAGCACATTCCAGCAGCAGTTTCTGCAGCAACTGCAACAAATGCCACACCCTATTGCATAGCACCGAGTACTTGCGACAGAGTAAATGCAATTGGCAAGCCTGCCTCATGCTTTCATTTGTCAAAGAACAATATAGGCATTATTCAGTGTTGTTAAGCATCAATAAAAATATAAAATGTATTTTTAGATACCAACACCTTTATATGTATTAATATTTTAAGTTTTATGTTCTAAATAGTTATGTATGTTACGCTTTGTTATACTGAAAACATCTGTTGAAAAACTATTAGTGTTGCAGAATATTGAAAATTAGGAATAATTTCATTGGCATGCCCCAAGTTTTGTCTAATTACATAAACTTCCTCTAAAGTTAGAGATTTTGGTTAGAATTTTATATTTCATTCCACATTTTATTTTTTATTTTACTTATATGAAGACACCATATAGATGCATAACCGAAGGCCTCGGCATCGTAAATCATATGTTGGCAGCTCTGTAGACATGCTTAACATCAATTAGAAGAATTATTGGAACTCAACTTTAGTAGACATGCTTAACAAAGGTTCCCTTTTTAGTAACTTACTATTGCTTAGAAGAATTATTGGAAGTTGGAACTCAATTTTTTTTTTGGGGGGCGCGGGAGCTGTAGAATGGGCATTAGCACATCCATCTTCAAAGATTCGAGAACTCTCATTCACAGTTCTTGCAAGGATAGCAAAAGTTTTAGTGCTCTTTTTCAGTTTAATAGTTCTGTTGTGATTGTTCTAGTTAGCAGACTGCTACTACTCGTTTCAGCTGTTGTAGTAAAAATAATCTTGTTATGCTTTCCACACGAATACAATGAATCAGTAGAAGAAATAGAATCTGCTGGATTGCTCTTCGGGCTGAGGGGATGACTGCAGATAGAGTTCATTGAGATAACAGAGAAGAAACAACCGGAGAACCAAGTCAAACTTTAAAAGAAATCAGTCAACTTCAATGGGGTGACAGAATTTGTAGTCTCTGTCAATAATGATCCTTACAACCATTGCTATTCAACTACCCAACATCCCTCGTGCTAAGAATGATGAGTTATGGAGAGGCGTAACTGAAGGCCTCCGCATCGTAAATGTTATAGAGAAATCACTAAATGTAAATTTGGAAAGATATAGAAATCAAGAAAGAAACTTATGAGGAAGCAAGGCTGGCATTGGATGTTGTAGCAACAAAGGTATCTGTTACAAATCATGAGGGGTTAAATTGAACATTGTTTAAAGTTTCTTCGCAACATCAACTGGAAATATATCAATCCCAGCACTTCAGAGTGATACAAAGTAAAGAGCAGCAGAGATGAATGAAGAGTAATGAAGTGATCAAGCACAACACAAGTATTTAGAGAGGTTTGGCCCCAAAGGTTGTGAAAACACGAACTTTATGAGATTTCCTCCACCTAAGTTGTTTAGACTTAGGATTTTGAAAGGTTATCACTAAATAAACAGAGTACAATATACAAAGATGAAGCTGCCCTTGGAACAAAACAAACTAAGGAGAAGTTCTACCAGACGAGCTTCAGGACTCCAAATCACTTTGCAAAACAACACACCAAGAACCAATTCTAGGTATTAACACAAGAAAGAAGTAGCAAAGGAGATTCAGAAAATCACTTCAAAAAGATACAAGAGACTCTATTTAAAGATAACCAAGAACTAGCTGTTATGTTCCAACGGTCTTCAAGGGACTTCTGACAGATTTTGAGTTTTTAACCATTGTTACCAACTTTCTGTAACTGCAGTAAAAAGTTTAGGAAAGATAAATAATTTTTGAGTCATCTCATCAAAATATATCAAAGAGATTTTATCAATCTCTCCATTTTTGATGATGACCAAAAATCCCTACAACACAAAGGGTTAGTAAAGATTGATACTAGATAGGAATCCATCAAACTCCACCTGGAAAAAGAAAACAGGACTCCCCCTTACATTACTACTAATGACTCCCCCCTGACAATACTACAAATGTTCAGAGAAAACAGTTTAATAGTTTTACATACCCAAAAGCAATACTTAAACTAGAAGTTCTTAAACAAAATAAACATGTCTTAATGTTTGGGATAAAAGCCAAAAACTAGTCTTTAGTCTTCAATAATCTGGATCAGTTCTTCCATCTTCTTTTACTTCTTCTTGCTTGTTTTGCCCTTCCCTTTGCCCTTGTTGTTTTGTTGTTCTCCCCCTTCATCATCAAAAAGAGGACTCTTGGAATTGTTCTTGTGGATACGCTCCAGCACAGTCTTGTTCTCAAGACTTGAAATTTTATCAGAGAAGGCATTAAGATCTTCATCCATGGTATCTTGGGTGGATTTCAGTGAGTTAACCGAGGATAGCAGATCATCCAAGGATTCTTGAAGAGCAGAGGAGCTAGCTTTAGAGTCAGCAGCCTTCTTTTTCTTGGTGACTTTGCCAGACCAAACCTTAGTATCAGGATTGTATACAATTTTCATGTGGCTAAGAGTTCGAATATCAAACTGCTTATGATATTTGGGATTTTCTTTCCAGTTTTTCGGAAAGGAAATACCAGGATTTCCACAGAAAAGATGAGTCAAAAGCATGAACTAAGGAAGTCTGGTATTGTTTAAACCGCAGTGTTTCATCAGAGCAATAACAAGATATCCAAGATCAACAGGGATCTTTTTAAGAAAGGCATACAAGAGAAAGGTGCTGCCACATGTCATGTCGGTAGAATGATTTCCAGGTTCGAAAGAACCGGAGAGAATTATAAGACTGATGATCTGATGATGACAACATGCTTAGGTTTAAGATGTTTAAGAGCAATACCTCCTCCTAGAGGATATTCAACACCATTCCACAGGAGTTTAAGCATATATTGATAATTAAAATGCTTATCCTTAGGCCATTCCCCATGCTTAAAGAATCTTACTCCCTTATGAGGGCAACCAATAAGAGAATTGACAGATCTAGGAATAAACTGGACTTTTTGACCCATCACAAACGACCTGACCATGACCTTTGCTTCAGAACGTCGGTAAAAGGTAGCATTTGCATAGAGCAATTTACACTACAATTTCAGGATGGAGTGTTATTCTACTATTTTATTTATAAAACATCGAGAGCTTTTTTGATTTGTATTGTTTCCACTCGGGAATCACACAACCGAAGTATATATAAAAAATTAGAAAAAAATTAATGCGGAATTATGATGTAATTAGTGCAAACCTCAAGGGAAGCATGTGTAATTTTCCCTTAATTTTGTGAACACAGGCCAAACTTGAATGCACAATATTATTTAATTTTCCCTTAATTTTGTGAACACAGGCCAAACTTGAATGCACAATATTATTTAGGAAATGACGAGTATTTTTAATTATTAATCAAACAAAAGAGATTAAACCTTTGTTGGTCTGCATTGTTTAGAGTCAACTAGGTTTAATAAATAAAGATGTCGTCCATTAAGCAAAATATTAAAGCTTGACTCCGATAAAGTTTAAATGTGGTCTTTAAAACAAAATTAAATGTGCGTAACAAATGTAGATTTTCAGGAAGGACGATTCCGTCCACATTGAATCTCTATTTCATTTTAAGATCATTAGTCTTCGTCAAAGATTTTTCGATTTAATTACTTCTGCAGAGTGGGAACGGGGTGGGCTTCTCACATGATTTCTTATTTTCTTAGGCTCCCATGTAACGAACAAGCATTTGTACTTAATTATTAGATGTAGTTGACACTAAACAATGTCCGTCATATTAAAAATTTCTTCATTTTGTCAACCAAATCTTTGCCAAGTTGGAAGTTAAGCCTTTGATGTTGGAAAGTCCTCTTTATTTAATATCCACCTCTCTCAAAGAACCTCGCACTCAATTCCTCCAAGAGAAACCAAATTTGAGTATCATCTTTACTGTGCAGGAAAAGATTGAATTGGCTTACATATGCTGATGGATTCATCGGGTAGCTGCCCGCATCACTTCAACAGTTGTGGCGAATCAATGCGGTCAAAACTCGATTCACCTATGCCGTGGATAGGCATGTACGTTGCAGCAGCTTCTGCAATAATAACAATTGCTATGGCAGCGGATGTTCTACACGGCTTCAAATACAGAAAGTGGTGGCTACCTAGTAAGTATTTTTCTATAAATGCTTTTTCTCTGACAGTAATCGCTGTGGCCATGAAGTTGCCGGTGGACCTCACAAATCAGATGTTGGGAGTCAATGAGATACTTGCACGGGTTAGCAGCCTTGCTTTGATGTCAACTATCATGGGTAACCTCATGACATCTATAGGTACTGTTGGAATATTTAGTTATTTAGATGGCATTCGATAGAATTAGCTTTACATTTGTTTTTAGGACTTAAGAGCAGAGTTCTTGTTCCATATATATAGGTAATGATGTATAGAGATTAATATATCGTTCATTTTCCAATCGATCACTAGGTGCCATGGAGAGTAATGACATCATGCTAAACTTAGCAGCAATAGGCACTCTTGTCATGACAATTATGGTAAATGTCTTCATTCACATTTCAAGGATGGTCGGTGCTGCCAAGAAGGAGTTTAGGCATGCCGCAATTTCACAGATATATGCAGAACAAATTATATGTACTTTTTTCATGTTTATTTTGCTAGTTATGTTGTGTTATTGCGGTCTCTCAGTCCCATCTCTCAAGAGATTAGTAGATCGGGAGCACAATCGTTTGAATGAAAAAGATTCAACTAAACAAGTGAAATGGGGACGCTTCACTATTAATGAACTCAGGGCAGTGCTGAGAGAGTATTGGTTGAATGCAAAAATTGTGAATCCCCAATTTCTGATTGCACGATCAGAGATATCCACTACTCCTGGAGCCATATGTCTGTTGACGGCTCTAACTTTGTTGGAAGCTTGGCTTAGAATGCATCTTGCTTATAATGCAGGAGTGGAAGGAGATGCCTCTAATTACAAGTGGTCCATCAATTGGATTCTAATCATTCAGACAGTGGGAGTTGGGTTAGGTACGATTGCTCCCATGTTCAGATGGTTCGTTGCTGCCAAATTCAAGAGTTCAAAGGTTCGCCAATATTGTACCGAAGAATTATTGAACCCCCCTTTTAATGTGTTTGATGCGTTGTTCAAATGGGGATTTTCACATCCATCTTCGAAGTTTCGAACTCACACACTCAAACTTTTTGTCATACTTGCAAAATTTATAGTGGTGGTTTCCTGTGTCATAGTTATATTGGTGATTTTTTTTGTTAGCGCACTACTTCTTTTTGTTTCGGCTGTCTTTGTAAAAATAATCTTGTTACTCTTCCCACATGATAAATCAATAGAAGAAATAGAATCTGCTTGGATTGATCTAAGTAACGGCAAGGGGGTGATTAGAGATAGTGTCAAAAGCATATGCAGTGAGGTGGATAAGCTGATTGAGATAGCAGAGAAGAAGCAACCAGAGAACCTAATCAAACTTTTAAAGAAATCCGGTGACTTGAACGGGGTGAGAGAATTTCTAGACGAACCAATATCAGTGCCAGATGACGTTTTAAATTGTTGGTCTCTGTCAATAGTGATCCTTACAACCATTGCTATTCAACTACCCAACATCCCTCTTGCTGAGATTGATGAGTTGCGGAGAGGAGTAACCGAAGGCCTATGCTTCGTAAATCTTATAGAGAAATCACTAAATGTAAAATCGGAAAGATACAGGCTTGAAGCAGATTACCTCTGGGCTGAGATTCTGGATTCTGGCTCCTTTACAGGTATAGATTTAACCGAGAAAAAAACATATGAGGAAACAAGGAAGGCATTGGAAGATTTGGCAAGAAACGTAACTGAAATATCAACTCCAGAAAGAGATTATGATGACTTCCCTGGGAAATTGGCCACTCGATCAATTGGATACATCAGTTCTGCAATTGTTGGATATATTAGAGAAAATCCCGAGAAAACCGAAGCCGATTTGTTTGAAAGAATATCAGTCATGGTATCAGACATACTCTCAGCTTGTCTCACCAATCTAGTGCCCCTCATAACTTTCATGTGTACCAACAGCGCTATTAACGAAAGGGAGGAAAATGTCAGAGAAGCAGCAGTTATTTTCGGGCAGACTGGAGAAATACTTGAAATGCTTCAGGGACGCACGCTTCCAGGATTGGATCCAGAGAGAGCGGCTCATCTTCACGAGTGGAGGACCTTTATGTACCAGAATCCAAATTCGATGGAACAGGATATTGAAAATCCAGCAGCGACTGCAACAACTTCAGAATCTAATGTAGAGTGAGTCATTTGCCGAGGAACAACATCGGCTCTATGCAGTGTTGGTATGCATCAATCAATTATCAATACATATATGTATTTTTGTGATTTAAGTGTCATGTTCTAATTTCTAAATCATTATGATTGTAACTCTTTTTTATATTGGAAACATTTGTTGGTGTTGTAAAATATTAAAAATTACGATAATTTCATTGTTTGTTTGATTACTCGAAATTTCCCCTAAAGTTAGAAAAAAATTTACATTAATTTGGATTTCGATTTCCTATTTCAATCTATGTCTCATCTCTTCTTTTATTTATACTCACACCTCATACATATTGATCTATGTTGCACGGATACGGACAAGATACGATAGGGTACAGCTATGGCGACTAGGATTTTTTTGTGAATTTTTTACGTGAAAAATATCGAACACGGTGTCCGATACGAAATGACGTGACAAAATGACAATCACAAAATAATATTTTTAAGAGTATAAGTGGCATAGAGGGTTGATATGGGCTGTGCTTACCATTACTTGGGCCACAATTTGGTTAATTACTCTTGGCCAAGATTGAGGACCAAAAATTAAATAAGGTTTGGGTGTTAACCCACCAGAATTACTTTTAATAGGGAGTGCTAAAGCCCACCAAAGTTTGGGCCCACAAATAGAGTACATTCGGAACTATTTGGTCCCTATAAATATCAATTGAATCATTGAAAGGTAATTTGCTTAAATATTCC
>JBBMKE010423394.1:0-10785 GCA_037834125.1 Lippia alba | reverse complement strand
CCCACTGCAGGGCTTCATTCACTCTTTATACTCTCATCAGATCCCTAAAACTGTTGAGGAGGCTCTGAATAATCCACTGTGGAAACAAGCAATGGACAGTGAAATTGAAGCACTGGATAAAACAACACTTGGGAAATCTGCCCGTTGCCGGCAGGAAAAAAAGTAGTTGGTTGCAAGTGGGTCTACACCATCAAACACAAAATGGATGGGACGATCGAGAGGTACAAGGCCCGGCTGGTAGCCAAGGGATACTCACAGACGTATGGGATAGATTATCTAGAGGCGTTCTCTCCGGTGGCAAAATTGGACACCATTCGGGTTCTGCTATCTATAGCTGCCAACTATGGGTGGCCTTTGCAGCAATTCGATGTAAAGAATGCTTTCCTACACGAGGACCTTGAGGAAGAAGTTTATATGGACCTCCCATTAGGATTCCAGAAAAGCGAAAGTCAACACACCGTATGCAGATTGAAATGGTCTCTTTACGGACTCAAACAATCACCGAGAGCTTGGTTTGGAAAGTTCACCACGGCGATGAACAGATATGGGTACGTCCAAAGCAATTCAGACCATACCTTGTTCATCAAGAAAAGAAATGGACTCATCACCCTCTTGATTATCTATGTTGATGATATGGTGATCACTGGAGATGACACTGAGGAGATAGCCGACCTTCAGAGGAATCTGTCACAAGAGTTCGAAATGAAGGATTTGGGGAAGCTGAGATACTTTATTGGCATTGAGGTGATGAGATCTGACAAAGGCATCTTCTTCTCGGAAAAGAAATACATACTTGATCTCTTAACAGAAGTTGGGCTCCTTGACTGCAAACCAGCAGATACTCCCATGGTTCAGAATCACCAATTGGGGATGTTTCAAGATCAAACACCTGCTGACAAAAATCAATATCAGAGACTTGTGGGGTATAGACCCCAGCAAGGAGCATATGGAGGCCGTATTTAGGATTCTGAGGTATTTGAAGTCCTCCCCAGGAAAAGGCCTCATATTTGCTCGGAACGGACATACCCGAATCACTGCCTACACCGATGCTGATTGGGCAGGAAGCGTCACAGACAGGCGATCAACCTCCGGATACTTCACATTTGTGGGAGGTAACTTGGTAACGTGGCGGAGCAAGAAACAAAAAGTGGTAGCACTTTCAAGTGCCGAGGCGGAGTTCCGAGGAATAGCTCGAGGTATTACTGAAGTCCTGTGGATAAGAAAACTCCTAAAAGAGATAGGCTTCCCTCCTGAAGAGAGCGCGGATCTGTACTGCGATAACAAGGTTGCAATCAGTATCTCCCATAACCCGGTACAACATGATCGAACCAAACATGTGGAGATTGACCGACACTTCATCAAAGAAAAAATCGACTCTGGCATAGTCAAGCTTCCATTTGTCAAGTCAGAGGACCAGCTTGCAGATGTCCTAACCAAAGCCGTGAGCAGCCGAAACTTTCATAGTTCATTGTCCAAGTTGAACATGATCGAACCCCATGATCCAACTTGAGGGGGAGTGTAGACAATATCTTGTATATATATGGCAGGGATTATAATTGATTTCATTCCCTTATTAGAGGATGTAATTAGGGCCGGAGATTAGGAGTTTCATCCTATTAATACTTGTACAGTATTGTATGTTGATATACAGAAAAAATGAAAACCAACTTCTTCTCCCAAAGTTCGTTTATTAAAATCCACAGAAATTTCCAATGACAACAATTGTGTTGCTGACGAGGATGCCAACATGTTAGTAATAAATAATGAAATAATTCAACTTGATAGTGAACCGAAAGAGGCTCAATCTAATTCTCCAAGAGAAATCGATTGAATGTCGACAAGCATATTGTCTCCCATCTTTGACAAGATATTTAACGCGCCTGAGTGTATGCTTTTGTTCAATTTTTAATTCACCTGATCGCATGCCATTGTCCCCTACCTACTGAATGAACTCTGTGTGGGTGTGTGTGTGAAGGTATGAGCTTGATGTGGTGAATTAGCTTGTGTTTCTGTGAGAACTTTGATTATCTAATTCTGTACATTTCGGGAAAATTATGGGCGGTGGAAATGAAGGGTCTAAGGAGAAGGAGGTAGTCTCGAGTTGTTTTGTTGAAGATGGAACTTTGATGTTACTTTTCACTTTGGATTGGATTTTCATGTGGAAAACTAAAAATTAGGAAAAGAAATACATATCCTTTTGTTGCTAAGTCAAGAGTTTCATTTTTGTTTTGTTGTTTTATTTGAGCTATCATTTCGCAATTACTTGTTCTTCTTATTCAATTTTGATTTTTGTTTTGCTTTCAGTCCAATCGATTTTGGGTTTGTGAAGTTTTTCAATAAACAAAGCTACAGTGTGAATTAATTTGCTCTACTTCTTCTCTTGCTTTAGAAAGCTGGGTGGAAGTGAAATTGCGTATTCAAATTTGAACCGTACGGTAATCCAACTCAATTTTCTGTTCTTGAATTTTCTTTTTATTCTTCTGCTACAAAATTTGTCCATCAAAAACACCCTCAAGCCCAATCACAAGGGTTAATTATACAACAGTTGCCTTCCTCGTCCCCAGCGAGCAGACAATAATGCCTTCAATTCTTCCAAGTTCCATCTGAAATCGCGATTTACAAAACACTTGGTAATTTCAAGACCTGACAGAGTTGACATTAATCTTTTCATCAATCAAGGGGGATTGAAGCAGTGTTTTGGAGAAGCTAAATCTTTGATTGTATTGAATTGATCAAATTGGTAAGCTTTCAGGTTCCATCCTTCATTTCATATATATACTTTTAGCTCATTGTTTCTCCTTAGTAAATATTCAAGCTGCGCAAGCACAATACACAACACACATTTTAAATGATGGATGGCCTAATAATTCTAGTTTAGGTAATGGAATTTCGTCAGAATTTGCTGCCTTTTGAGTTTAGTTGTTAATGGTCGTTGATGATCGATTTTTGTAGCTTAATTAGTTAGATTTGGATTGATGCTTACACAGAGTTTGATATTGCATCAGCTAATTCTTCAAATTATATTTGATTATGAGCTGGAGCACCACGGCTCCACCAAATTGCAGTTTTTCTCTCTTGTGATTCCTTTGTTTGTAGCTTTATTAGTTTAGTTGAATTTATAGAATGCTCTAACTGGATTTGTGTTCTCCAGAATATATAGAATTCCTTTACTGATACTCAACTCGAAGTTTTGGGTAAAAAATTCAGGTCTTTGTGGGTAATCCAATTCTTTCTTTTTTTGGTTCTAAATTTTTGTGGTATACTGTTGTCTTTATGATCTTTTATGATTCTTTCGTGAATATGTTATGGAAAAAAAGAACTTTCAAGATATTGCATGTTGTCCTATTATTTTCTTAAATAGGAATTTTTAAAATTTATGATTTGCATATTGGCCCAGCTGATATGTAGTCTCTAATATGGATTAAATGTTTGTGATTTGTGGTGAAACTTTTTACAGTAATCAATGTTTGGTTGTGCGGACTTAGGAATGATTTGTGGCTAATCTAAAGATTATGAGCTGTGATTGAAAATTTTCTCGAAGTGTATGATTTCCTTACAAATGCCCAAAGTTGCAGATGATAACAAAAAAATTGTTAAATGCTAATGTTGGTAACTTTTTTCTCTACTTTATGATCACTAAGACTTTATTGATATTAAATGTCATGCCTTTAGAAAAAATATCTTAGGGTAATAGACTTATCGACATTTTCGATTTCCGTGGGGCGTGGGGTTCTTTATGAAGTGATTTTGTGGGTCCCTATGATGAATGAAAATGAGTTGTATTTTCGTTGTGTTTTGACAAACACAAAATTTTTTAGTGGAAAACTAATTGGAAATGAGAAAATTTGAAATTGAAAATACATGCATGCAATGCAAATTAGGCAAACTTATGATATTTAATGCAATCACCGCCCAATGAACTTTGCTATTTTTTCTGTTAATTGTTTATGTAAGAATTTGTAATTTGAAAAGTTTGAAATAAAATCTTAGAAACTCTTAAGAACACCTTTGCGAAATTGTACTTCACTTATATAAGTTCTGTTTATATTTCTTTTCGGGTTAATTATACAATCCCTCCCGTCCTTTGGGCCTTAGGCCGGATTGCCCCCTATCCTTTGATTTTGGGCGATTTGCCACCTATTCTTTCAAAAATATCACACTTATTTATGCCAACAATTGTCTTCCAACCAGGACGGAGCACATGTAATTTTGAAGGCCACAAAAACATTATATGTATATATATGTGTGTGTGTATATATATATATATATATATATATATATAGAAGATGGAGCGTCATAATTATGAACTTGTAGATAAGTGCTTAACAAAAATAAGACATAAAAGTCTTTATTATGTATTTACTCTTTGATAATTGTTTTGCCATCGAGACTCCTTCCACATATGCTAAACATTCATTTGTTCATTTACCTCTTCAGTGGTAGTCAAGTCAATAGGAATATCCATTTGTTTGAAGGAAAAACATCTACCTACAAAAATAAAGTGGAATTATGACCATTACTTTAGACAACATTAAATAAGGCAAGTAACTAATTTTTTATTCAAAAAGTTAATATACCCTCATTTAATATTGTCAAAATAGATACCGTATGTACATAGATTTTTTGATTCCTTACTCTTTATCACATGAGGAAGGTTGTTTGAGTAACTGATGGGATGTTAGTAAAACATATCGATATACAACATTTCTATGACCAATCGTCGCTCTTCCTTTTCACTCTTAACCAAAACTTTGGTTGTATGTTGTTAAATTCCTCTAGATAATGCAACATACAATTGTCCATGACTGAATACATGATTACTCAAATATATTCTAGTGTTTGGAATTGTTTGACCTTGAGATTTATTTATTGTTAGAGCAAATCTCAATCTTATTGGAAATTGTGCATGGGTCCTGACAAATGGTAATCCAGAGTTTTCTTCAGATTTCAAAGGCATGCTATGTAAAAAGTTCCATGTTCCTTGATGCAGACCCGTCATGATTTCAGCATCTATGAAGTTTCTAACAAAATTGCGACATGTTAATCGAGTTCCATTACAAAGTCCAAGCTCAGGAGCAACATTTCGCAGAAGCATAATAGGGAAAGCCCTTTTAATAACAATTTTGTGCGGCGGCAAACCACCCGGACTAAGTGAGTTCAAAAACTCATCTGAGAAGAGATTATTGTTATCACCATCAACTAAATTCCAAGATATGTATACCTTCTCTTCACTGGGCAATTTTTCAATCGACATCTCGTTGATCTTGTCCACATCCATAATTGCTCTTCTTGCTCTTCTTGCTCTTCTTGCTCTTCCTGCTAGGTAACTGGTATCATTTGCATGATCAATCATATTCGAAAAAATAAAATCGATCAAATCATAAAGTGATTGTTCACCTTCCCGTGGTATTACCATATATTAAGGCAATTTGATGAAATTACCGTTAATTAAATGTTTTATACCATTACCTATACCCAAAAGAAATTGTGAGTACTCAAAATCACGTTGGGATCGCATATTTTGTTGTGGACGTCAAATCTGAACACCATCCTAAAATGTTGATCTTGAAATTCTTGATGATATTTGTTGATCAATTGATCCTCCTTTAACAATTTGCAATACTTATCTGAAATCTCCAACCATAATCAATACTTATTGTGAATATGCAGTTCTTCCTCCAGGTAATAAAATTGTTGCTATTCCAAATGTTGTTGTTGCAATAATAATGCGACCACTTTTTCTCGAATGAGCTAATAAAGCTCGACACAGGAATGTATTTTCAGATCCCCCAGGCCCATTTATGAAAAAGATCTTTGATTGATTTTGCAATACAATTCTCATGATATTATCAAATGCCAATTTTTTATGGTCATTTAATTTTTCAACATATTACAAATCTTCTTTCGGTATATCAAAGGAAAGTTAGTCTTCGGTTATCCTTGGGAGTAGAGTATGACTTGCAAAATCGTCGCTAATTGAAGGTAAATCAATTTCTAAAAGATTTTTCCCATAAGAATGTAATAATCTTCTTAAAGTGAGCAACAGTCTTTTAATTATCATGGGACGGTTTGTAGGAATTGATCTAGTATAATCTTCAAGCACATAAGGATAAAATTCCACCCACAATTGTCGAACCTCAGTTGGTTCACAGGAGACCAAAATTGAAACAAACAATCTTCTTAATGAAAATGACATCCTAACATAATATGCTTCTTGCAAGCATTGGCGTACATAGTCATCTTCTTTAAGAAGTTCTAGCTTTAAAACAGCCTCATTGAATGTGTTGTACGTTAACCCATTTACAGTAAGAAATTCCTCAAAGGATCGTGGACTTTATACATGATTAAGAAGTATGCGCTCATAAAATCTTTCGCCTTCAGAAGACGACACAATATATATCCTTCCAATAACTCTATTCCTGCTCGTATGTGGAATCCACTTCTTTTATGTCGGAACTCATGTGTAGTATTCTGGGAATTCTTGATACAGATACTTTCTAGTCAAGACAGGATTACAATTCATCTTGAAAATCTTAATTAGTATAGTCTTTGAATTATTTTCATTCGTCAAGATATCTCGTACACTTTGTGACGCAATGAAATTAATTGGTTGTTGATTTGGTAAACGTATCGGCAGTCTTATTACTTAAGGATACATCCTATTCATAATGAATTTGTATATTCGCCAAAATGCTCCTGGTGCAGAAATCCATCTTCCATCTACAAATTTTTTAATTTCATCATGCATTTCTCTATGCAACTCCATAAATGCTCGATCTAATCCCTTATGGATTTATTTATATATGTACTTCACACCCTTTATTCCTCCACAAACTTCAACATTAATATGGCAATCATACTTCAGAAGAAGCAATGGATTGTAAGGAACAACTCATCCATTGTCAACCATTGTCCCAGACGTATTATTTAGTGGAATTGGCATACTCTCTGGTCTTCTATACAATGGATATAAATCATTTCCCCGTGCGGTGTGCGATATAAATGGTTTTGGGAACCTTTTTTGTATTTACCCTCTTTCATGGACACACTCTGTCTATGAATCATATATTTCATAACAGTTTTATACAACTCAGGTTCTTCGTATTTATTAGGTATTTCAACCCATATAACACTGTCAAAATCCTCAGGTGTTCGCAACTTATCACTATTTTCAAAGATGAATAAGAGATGAACGTGCGACAATCCTTGTTTTTTATACTTGATAACATATGAGTAAGCACGAACTTTTCCTAAAACTCCTATATCCACTATATCTTTCTTAAACTTTTCAACCTTTGATTGGAATATATGTGTTAGCAAGTCCAGACGATTTTGAGGAATTTGTCCTAACTTGAGCTCATTTTTTATCTCAATCCAATTCGGATTGCAAGTCATGGTGATCATTAAGTCAAGCTTTCCAAATATTTGCACCAAAGCCATCGCATCTTGATAGCATTGGTACATATCACGTGGGCCACTTATAAACGATAATGGAAGTACTATTCTTTGCCCAGTATTCCCTAAAAAATAATATTTTTCTTATTATTATCCGAAAAATTATTATTCTACACAATTTATAATAATGACTAATTTTTATCTACCTGCGTTATTTTCTCCACTATCTAAATAATCTTGGATACCGTAGTATAGTTCTTAACGAATGTTATGTTGGTGTTGGCGTATCCATCTCAATTTATGAGTTTCAATTTTTACTTAGTTATCAACCACGTATTGCTGCAAAAGTCAACCTTCATAAAGTAAGAGTGATTGATTGTTTTCTCGAATTTGGAAAACAATTATTTTAGAATTATTAAATGATCATGTACAAGTAATTTTGTCTTTTCCATTATTAAACTAAAATTATAAGAAGATAGATATTTGAAAATTACCTGAAGCATATACGCGCAGAAGTCTAGACATGTTAAACGTCTCCCATCAATAGTACGTGTATTTATGTCCTAACTATACGTCTCATAAGGAAGAAATAATGGATATTGTAAATGATCATAATACCCGACAATATTTTGTACATTCATAAGACGACCATTCACAGATTGGATAACAATATCCCTATTGATGTATCATAAAAATGATACATACTCACCAGGAAGCAGAAAGGACGATACTATAGCTTGATCAGCAGGAAGGGTGGAATTGCGTTCCTGATGGAATGCAGGAGGCAACAGGAGTTTCTTCTTCCCTGGTATTCGCGTGGGCCTAATATAAGATGGGACAGGCCCAAAATCAACATAAACAAGGGGAGATTCATGGGGACACGGCATGATGAAGAAGTGGTGAGAGCAAGGGGACTGAAGTTGTTCAGTGGATAATCTTCAATGTATTATTAGAGATAAATTTCCCCCACTTTAAGGGATATAATTTTAGCCGAAACATAAGGGAAAACAAGTATAAAAGAGGAGAGTTTAGGGAAAATATACGAGTTCTATTACGGTATTTTTGAGATCATCGCTTTAAGGACTCCCCCCTCTATACTTCTTATTCTTCTATTCTGATAATAAAATACTCATCCTTGCGATTATTCTCAAGTTTCCTTTTTATCAAGCTATTTGGCTTGATTCTATAAATTTAATGTTGTCGTGATGTTCACGCGCATCACCTATTATTCAAGTTTTGAATATCCTCATTATCGACTATCACAGCAGCAACTTGAGATGTCGTGGCAAGGTTGTACTAATGTTAGTTAGCTGGTTGTTGTTTGAGGATAAGCCGACATTGGGGTATATCCGAGTGTTTACTCAGTTGTCTGAAGACATGGACAAATGAGTTACACTCATCGAGTATGTTCTGTTACTTCATGAGTAAATTCCGATCCATCTCATGATTCTCTAGAAGACGATTATCTATTTCATGCTCTGACTCTACTATCCACATTTGCAAATACCTTGGTAAATAGACCCGTGAGCTCACGAAATGTATACAATCCTTGTATGCCTTGCATGAGATTTTCGTCCATGTGAACACCAATGGATGTAAATGACAACACATTATTGTATGCTCGAACATATTGTCTAAAATGCCTTATGTCTGAATTTTGTGCGGTAAATATTTCACGTAACGCAGTTGGTGTCATTATTGGTTATAATGATATTCCTCCATTTCGACAACAAAGTTGTGATATTTTACCATGAAATAACTTTGCCCCACAATACTTGCATAATTTTTGGTATAGGCAATATAAATCTTGTGTATTCTTTCCTTTCAGTAAAATTTCTTGCCACATTATGATAACGATATAGAAGGAACGAAACATGTTGGTAATTAGTTCCTCTATTTCCTCTACCAACTAGACTGGTGATTGACTTCATAATGTTCTATAAAAAATTATTTGATTAAATTATTGATGTATATAAAACGGTGCCAAAGAAATTAACATTGTTGATGCCCTATATGACTTATTTGATTAATATTAATTGATTTATATGCTTGTATACTTTTTAATATATATATTTCGAATTCACAATATATAATATTATATTTTTTTTATTAGTAAATAATGGGCCGATTCTTTTATATATATATATATATAAACTAATATATTCATCATAGATCAGGTGATTAAATAGTTGCATGACCTTCAAAAATAAATTTAACATAGGTGTTTATTAGTTCTTGTAGAATATTTGAATATACTCTATAACATATTAGTTCTTGGTAGAATATCTGAATATTTGGTAGAATAAATTTAACATATATAGGTGACTATTAGCTAATACTAATAAAAAAATTTATTTTAACATTATTATTTTTAATATATTAAACTATAATTAATTAACTAACATATTTTTGTAGATATCTCAATACTGTAATCCTTGTTCTAATTAAATAATAATTCTGGATAGGCAAAGTTCACTAATATCATTATCTATATAATTTTTTCCGGAACCAAATTATATCATTCTTTAATTGATCATTTATAGGTTATATTACTAACACAAAATATGTAGATATATGTATCGTTCCTTCACAATATATTTTTAAAATATAATTTTTGAATAATAATTACCACTAAAAGCATTAAATATTAGATTACTTTTGGAAATATATTGTTTACTGTTAAATTTGTTTGTATGTTTTTAAATTATTTCTTTTGATATTATATGAAGATAATTTATATCATGAAAACCTGAACAAAAAGGAATATATATATATATATATATATATATATATGACATGGCATAATCTCATTCGTCCACGTATCTGACCATGTGGAGGCCACGTGGACATGTGGGTGACTTGGACTGAAATCATAGCCGCTTGGCCCTCAGCCAGGTCGTAGGTGTTCGACCTAATACACTAAGAGCGAAGGGGCTCTCTCGGAAGCCTCGATCGAGCTGGGCTTATCGAGCTGAGAGCAGATACCCCCTCCTCCGCGTCCACACCTCTACGAGGGGTTCCAAACACCCAAATATCATACCTGTCAGGACACGTGCACTCTCTCCATTCCCTGTAGCAGGTGTACTATGGCGCACTTAATGCCCTGCGTACCTGACTATTCCTAAAAGGGAAAAGAAGTACTCTCGATCTCCCGACCGCCAGGTCACTCAGGTCAATGGCTGGCAGTGCCATTAATGCACAGTCGCGGTACACGTACTACTGTATTAATCGGCTTTGGCTATAAATACTCTCCATTTCTATAGTGGTTGGTAAGTTTTTATTGCGCATTTACACCGCAGTAATTCTCTTTCTCCACTTACCCTGTACTGACTTGAGCGTCGGAGTGCCAAACTTGGGTAAAACTCCAAGTCCCCCAAGCTGGTACTTAGC